>LUCH01000409.1:94238-125750 GCA_013368495.1 Paragonimus heterotremus
TCTGCACTTTGACATAGTACGTATCATCATCATCATCATCATCATCATCATCATCATCATCATCATCATCATCATCATCATCATCATCATCATCACCATCATCATCATCTTCTACTTCATCATCATCATCATAATCATCATCTTCTACTTCATCATCATCATCATAATCATCATAAGCACTCATAGCAATAGATCAGTAGCTCATATCAGTGCTTTATTGCCGTAAAACCGTGATAAGAACAGGAATCAATAACTGGGAGGCAAAATCAAGAAAAACGGTGCTATCTAATTGAGAAGGCCATCTCTTATGATCCAAGAATTTGAAATCAAATCACCTACAACTTAAGAACCAGAGACCGAGCTGTAAGTGATAATATGATGCCATCGCCAACTAGCTTCTCCATGGATTTCATTAGCTTTGGTCAATAAATGCATTTGATTTACAGACAGTTAGGCGAACCAGCTGCCAATGAGCACGATTAGCCATAATCTCCCCATCTACCTACTTTGAGTCAGAAGGACCAAAACCCGAGAGAAGAACCTGACCTAAGTTGATTAACCAGCTGGTGGTTGTATCCATTTCATTATATCAAGTTATCACTTGTCTACATCTCACCTTACGCCTCGGTACCAAGAAACGCTTGGTGTTGCAGACGACCTGTACATAACGTACTAATCTAAATCTATGTATATTTGAAGACTGAGTGACAGAACTCGTTTAACACTCGCCGCCAATCAATCACTTCTTGACCTCATGGTTGTTTACCCGTTGACGCCATCCGGTGCGTGCAATAGAACGCAGACACTGTTGGTTAAACGTCGGAAGAAGTCTCAGATGTTTCACTTTGACTGACTCGTACAGTACACGGGTACCCGGAAATCAGAATTCACTCCCGCTCAACATGGCAGTCTGGTCATGCACAGTAACGGATCCAACAGATTAGGTGTTGACGCTATGGAAAAGGCTAAATGACTTGTGTCTCACAAAGGGAAAAACCATAACCGATGATGGGGCCTTCGTTCATCCGCTATAATCATTGTCTAAAGTGACGGTAAATGCATTACTTATAAGTAGTGTGGCAGGTCTAATAATTTAGATGAGACCCAGTTGCGAAAAATCTGGGCTTCAGCTGAATTCAAACTAACGACAGAAACAGTATGCCAGACGTGGCAACCACTCTTCCATTTGAGTTACGAAGCCACACCGGGAGTTCGGGAGTTTTCACATTTGGACGCAGTTATCCGTCGACTATTGAGACATTCTGCTTCAGCAGGCAGTCCACCGGATCATTTGGTAGACTCCATATGACACAATGGATTGGGCGGGTAACTAAGTCCGGAATTGAAAACTTCCTAGCTCCCGGCATGGCTCCGCGGCCTAGCTGGTAGAGCCGTTGACACGTTTAGGCATGTTGTCTCCGTCGTTGGTTCGAATTCAAGCGAAGCCTAGATTTTTCGCAGTTGGGTATCGTCTCGTTGAAAGTGGTTAAAAACTATGAGTATGGACTTGAAACTGATGAAAAGACAAAAGTAACCTTTGACGGGAAAATCTGTATATAATCTGAGCTTGACTCTATATCTTCCTGTTGTACGGTAAAAATATAGTTATTCACACTGACGTGAATGGTATTTATCCAAACAAATCGCAAATCGGCTAAATATAAATTCCTCCGCCATAAGCCATCTTCGTACGACTAATGATTGGTAGATGAGACCTCCAACCCGTAACACAAACGGCTGTCGGTTCGTCCTGTCATTCGGAAGATCTCTCCCTGGTTAGCGTAAACAGAGGTTGAGGACAAATATCTTGTAACATTAAATATTGTTTATTTTATTGTTGAAAGAATAATTTACAATGGGTGTAATTGGGACAGTCAGTGTTACTAATTAACTGTCTACCAAAGCTTTCCGATATTGTTGACTATCCTGCAACCCGTAAATTGAGGCAGCGCATTACAGCTTAGTGTTTGATTCTTTAATTTTTCGAACTCACCCCGTATAAAACGAACGTTTCGGTTTGTTTGTAAGCACTTTTAAGGATATAGGAAAATCGGTTTTCAATTTTCATCACCGGAACCTGTCACTGATCAGACATCAACAGATAGCTCATGTTACCTTCGAAGGATGGAGTATTCGTTGCCCTAACTGATGAACTGAGTCTTTCTGCTTGACTATTTAATCACATGGATGTGGCAGACAAGCTCAATTTTTCAAATATAATTTATGTTAAGAAGGAGTAAGTCGAAGTAAAGAATTCATGTTAGTGACCACATCAAAAAATTGACGAAATCCTTCAGTAATCGGAGTTACTTGACCAGCAGAACAGATGTTAACGGTCTGTTGTGCCTCGTTCACTAAATGTAAAACTGATTCTGACAGTTTAGGAGTGTCGCGTAATCCAAAACTCCAGTAGCACAAAATCGATTGTCCGGTTAATAGGATTATCTTCCAAGTGAAATACTTTAGTCAAAGCGGCCAAAACGATTGTAATATATGCGGTGAAAATGATCTCTTACTCTGACTGTGAATTAACCAGATACTGAAGATATACAGCAGAAAAAGCGTTCAAAGTCTAACCACCAAAGCCGACCTCGCCAAACATCTTCCAGAAAACAGCCAACGAGCGCACTAAAACAATTAGGTTCAAAGAAAGGTAAGAGATTGCCAAACGATCCTAGACAAGAAGGTTTTATCAATCACGTAAGGATGGACATAAAAAACGGACCTACGTTCTCCACGTTCAGCCACAGTACAAAATTAAATGTGAGTTGCTCCAGCGAACGGTGAAGCGTAAGGGTGTTTGGAACAGACTTTCTGCGAACAAATCATATATTCCTCAAAAAATGGAAACTCAGTATATGACAAAAAAAAAAGAACGTCAAACATACCGAACAAACTCAAGTAAATCCGACAGTGATACGCAAAAGTTTTGCTTGATGATAAAAGCCGAAATCTAACACACGAGATGATTGGATTTAAAACCGAACCTCAAAAACTACTGTGCTTTATAAATGTTCACTGCCCAAACGCACTGGCAGTGTGGCTAGTTACACATCATATTGTCTAGAATTCTGATGTGTTTACCGACAGAATCAAATGATTTTAGAAAGTTGTATAGTTTTCTTACAGAGGATAATACTTTTTCACCTAATTGCTGGTAAAATTCGTAGGACATAACCCACCGTTGCGCTTGATTCAATACATTTACAAACGCATTCATTCTACGGTCCATGTAAACCTCCAGTTGAACGAGGTTAATTTTATCTAGCAATATTTAAGTGTAACACACAAGGTATCTCTAGAGTCAACATCTTATGTCTTTCAAAGTCTCTGAAGACTTCCTACAATTCCCTGGACAGTGATTTTACAAGTTATTTACAAAACTTCTGTCATTTCCTTTGAGGATAGCATATAGTATTTTGTAACTAACTGAGATTATTCCCGATCGATAGCCGATGTGTTATGTTGGCCACAGACTCTCTTCAACTAGGATGGGGGTAAACAAGGCTTGGTGACAAGGTTTCATGACTGGATCAGCTGGGGGTAAAAATAAGTGTAGAGGCGATTATAACCATTGTCTGTGTAACTAGTCATCAAAACCAAAATGACAGACACCAATTCAAACGAATCTGCCTAATGGGAGTGCGATTCTCTTCTAAGGTGGTGTGGGATAGGCTAACCGACTCGTATGTTTGAGAATTGGATTAATTTGAAACCTATATAAATGAAGCTGCCATGTTAACCAATTATTCGAGAAGGACCAGAGTTAACACAATTCGAGAAAATTTGACCACGGGATCACACACAATTCATTACTATCCCCAAAATCCTGTATATGTGTTGACACGTTCTCAAAACTTTATGTTCCAGCTGTTTGGTGTCTAGAAACTTGAGTTACATGATCATCTTTCTAACATTCTCAAATCTTTGGGCAATACATATATCCGTTGTATTGAGACAAGGCCAAAATTGTATTTTTTTTAATAATCTAACAGTTAATCGTTTTCAGATATTTGCGGGTTCAGTGCTTAAAGTAGTTTGTTTCTTTGGAGTTTCCATTCTCATTCATACCAGTGAAGTGAAAAATTCCGTATGATGCTGCTCGTAAACGTAGAAATGAAAGGAATGAGATACAATTTTTTCGAAGAGCTTTGTTTCTAAGTTCTTTGTGAGGCTGTAGTAGTCGGCATTTGAAACTTCAGATAGTCACAAGAGCCGTGTTGTGACCGCAAAAGAAGTCTGGTCTGCAAATTCGTTTATTGCATGAACTCCCGTAAGGGTCATGTTAAACATGGGACCACAAACGCGTACACTCATTTGCACTGTTGTAGTGCATTCACACACATTGAACAGCAGTACGTTGTCATTCGCTCTCGTGGCACTTCCCCCATAGCGCGTACACACTATTCCGAAAGTCTCTTCTGGTCAGTCGTCTTTCTGGCGTTGGAGTTTGCCCTTTTGTTCCTGAATTCGCTTATGTGTAGTATACTACTCACGATGAAACTGCCTGTTATACAACAACCGTAAGTAAAGTTGAACCGCTTGCCTAACTATAAGTAGTAAGGAGGAAACCTCTGCTGATTGCAATAAGTAGTTCTTCTTCATGCGATAAGAACATGGATTCATAGGTGTGCCTTAACGTTAAAGAAATCGAAGTCTGCTATTGACTGATATCATTGATACGTGCAACATAACAATTAATAGTCTGACTGGTCCAAAATGAAACGGAGGGCTTGGTGAATAATGAAGGACATAGTACGGAAACTGTTCGTCCAATCCTGATGTTGTATCCTAAAACGATATTGGATTGGTCCACTGCTAAATTGCCTATTGTGTCGGGGTTTAAATAAGGGTTAGAACATATTGGGTTTAACCACAAATTTTAACAGGAAGTCAATCACACTGGCATTTGTCTAGTTGTCCCAGTAGAGTTGAAAATGGAGATGTTCGTTGTAAATAACTTATATATGTACTATATCCTAATAATACAAAATTGTCTACTTCTTGTGGTTTTTCATAATAAGCTTTGTGATTGCGGAAATTAATTACTTAATGTATTGTTATCAGATGGCTCTTGGAATACATACTTTCGAATGGACCCTAGCTGAAGAATAAAATAATTATCTCCATTTACCGGTTCGAATAGCACAGAAAAACCACAAAACTCACAAAATGAATTTGTAAACTTTGTAAATTTTTTCCAATCGCGAACTTGTAACACTTTGAAAAGTAAGTAGAAGAACGGTTAACTGGAAACAAATAATTAACTACCCGTGGCTTCCTAAATTTACCTTGACCTGGATTGGGAAAATTAAGGTGGACGTAATGTAACTGTCATGTAGTTTTGGGCACACAACGGAGGTTTTGGGGGAGTAAATAACAAGACCTCAATAAACCTATGCAGTTCCACCCGGTTGCAACTTGTGATCAGACGGAACGATGAAAACAATTCATCTGTGTGTCCGGTCTGAACAAAATGCCCAACAATTGATAAGACTGAGCTTCAGTTGGTCGCTGTACATTTGTCGTCTGAATGACTCACTGTTTAACGCAAACGTTTTGGTGGGAGTAGGAATACGAGACCGATAATTCAGTGGCCCTTCTTAATGTGTTAATTATCTGAAAATTTCGTGGGACGGTCAGGTTGCGGTATACCGGAACTCTTGTGTACAGGAAAGTATCTTAACCTCTTCAGTTTCTCTCCGACGGAGCACAGATGTTCTCTAATTCGAACGCTGTTCTACATAGCCTGGAAAATGTGCACGACCGAACCAACAGAGGAATAACTACAATTACTGGAAGATGTGTTATTTTCGAATAACTATCTGGAAATCTTCATCGCGCATCGCAGTCAACTGCGCGTCCAAAAACGAGGCCCAACGTATTGTACAGAGGAAGATAGTTTACTCTGAGTTACCTTACAGAGGCTAAAACCTGATGATAAGGTTAAAACAATCAGGAAATGGGTTTACGTCGAAACTGTAACGCTGAAATGTTAGGGAGACGGACTGGAAGTTTTTCCGTCTAGGAAATAAATGCATTTTTGGAAAATAATACTTTACTAAGAAAGTTACACAATACTTTTAGGAAATCGCTTTTGTAACTAAACCTCAGTGAAAAAACAATCCCACCTTCTGAAAATGTTTGTTCCGCTTTACACGTTTTTTTTAGAAACAGGTCCAAACTGATTCAGCTGGCTCATTTATTTGACGTTATGCTATTTGGTTTATCACCGGAACGTTGCAAAATTACCAAAATCGCATTGGTTTTAACCTCATCTGTTAACTGAGTGTTGGCAAAATGAGCAATTCTGCACTGACTGTAGTGAATGAGTCAGAATGCCAGGCAGGTGGCACATGCCCAAGAAGCGGGGATTCGTGGATACACGAACTTTAAGGACATAGTTACAAGTCTACTGAGCATTCAACACACGTAACACACGGTGAAATGACCTGATTTAGCTGTCGTTATTGGATGTAATGTAATCGGAAGTGCTCATGTTTGGCCTAGCCGTCCTAAGTGACTTCCGGATTTGATGATTTGCCGAAGAAGAACGGATCTCGTTTTCGATGCACTTTAGCATTGAGAAGACTCGTTTAGGGTCACACTTAATCCGTTTTGACAGGACGTTGGCATACTACGTACATGAAGTAGTGAAAGTTAGATAAAATATATCAGTTGTTAACAGAAACACTGTGTGCTCGCGGACACCACGTTCTGAAAGGCATAGCAGTTTCAAATGTCCCACTAGAAGTGGTAAATCTACATTAAACATCCCAGATGCTTGACCGTCTGTCCTTCAGACCTTGAGATTACTATCACAACGACGCAGATTGAATATTGAACGATTTGTCCAGATAGTTGGTTTCCTTAAAACATCGTGCTACGTACATATATTCCTCTCGATCTACCATTCATTCATTCATCATCATCATCATAGCCATGAGCCTGACCAAATGGTACTGTGGCTCGGGCCGCCGCTCACCTTAATAGTGGCTGGGAATATCCTAGAAGAAAAAAAGTTACTAAGAAGGTTGAGAATTAATAAAAGAAGACTAGCCGGAAGAACTAGAAATGGTATGGATACAGATACGCCATTGACTGCGACACATCGCCATCTCGGATAGCGTCTCTAACCAGCGGTTTGGGTGATCACGAGGACCCCATCCAGGCAGGCGACACATACCCACTTTGCTCAATGGAGCAGTCAAGGTCTTCATATTTCGTGACCACGTTGTTGCTTGACCACCACGCGGTTTTACCCAACTGTTGGTGGTCTCAGTATATAATGCTCGGTATGGTAAACGCTCAGCTGGCATACAGAGAACGTGATCCAACCATCTCAAGCTGTGCAACGTAATTAGTTGACCAATTGATCGCGCATCCCGAGTGTTCCGGAATACGTGTCGGGGAACGGCCACATTGCTCACGCGATCAGTCCACTTAATATGGGCCAATTGGCGGAGACAACGATGGTCAAACACAGCAAGTTTGTTGATATCTTCTTTGTGAACAGGCCACGTTTCCGAACCATAAAGCAAAATGGAGCGCACACAAGCATTATATACCCTTCCTTTCAGCGACAACCGGACGTCTTTCCGACGCCACAGATGATGCAGTTTGGCAAAGGCAACTCGTGCCTTTGCTATCCTCGTTGATATCTCATCAGCAATACTACAGGCTGACGAGATAGTGCTACCCAAGTAGGTGAAACTGTTCACAGTCTCAAGCGAATTACCTGCAATAAAGAAAGTAGGAGTGGAAATGCCCCAGTCTTGAAGCAACACTTTGCACTTTGAAGGTGCAAAGCGCATTCCATACGAACCAGCTCGGTCGCTCAACCTGTCCAGCATGGTCTGCATGTTTTCGGCAGAGGGGCTAAGTAAAACAATGTCGTCCGCATACTCCAGATCGGTCAATCTAGGGCCAGGAAGAAGCTCAACTCCAAGCCCACTGGATTCGCGAAGTGCACCCTCCAGAATGTCGTCCATGACAAAATTGAACAGGAAGGGGGAAATCGGACACCCCTGACGGACACCACTAGAAGTAACGAACGCCCGAGACAGTTGTTCGTAAACTTTCACCCTGCTTGCGGAGTGAGCATACAGTGATCTCAATAAATTCACCTTACTAAACGCAGATTGCGCAGGCGGCGCACAGAGTAACCACATGTCAGACTTCATTTTATACTGACTGCACCTGTCAGGTTGAACGTCAACTTACATTTATTGTCCGTGTTTCTTATTCTTCGGGAGGTTTTAACCAAACGGATACATTCAGTGTGTCATGTGACCACTGACATGTTTTGCTTGCTTAAGTCAACAGGCATGCATCCGCACTCATTTATCTGAAAATTTTCTCGACTATAGTATCAACATGTGATGTTACAGTTATCTTTTTCCTACCCTACAAGTGATATAAATGTGACCACAATTGATTCTGTATTTGCACTGTATCGAACCTAAATTGAGTGGTCTTTGTCCTAAATCACGGAACGTGAATCTTCTTTTGTGCACGAATCTGTGCATCTATGTTTGTGAGATGAATTTCCCGAGGAAATACAGTTTACTATTTGGTACTAATTAATCGTCCGAAACCTGACGAAAAAAGAACACAAACCTTCAACGACAAGAAGACCAAACTGGTTAAACGGAAAATTATTCATAACTTGTTGAAGCCTACATATTCAGAGTCACTTTGTGACTGGTCCCTGTCGGTTTACTAGACGTGAGTTACTTAGGAAAGCGGTATTCAGCAGAAGTGACAGTTGAATTATTGGGAGCAGTATGTGTTGATATCTCACAAGAACAAAGAGGCATGGTGTGGATTTTTGCATAATCTCTGTACAACTCGTTGTTTTAATTTTGTGATTCCAAGTTTATTTTGCCACACATGCGTATCAGTGAAACTGCGGCAAAATTATTGATTTATATATGAACGTTTATGTATATATTTATACTTAATCTCCACGTTTATCATGATGTTGGCTGAAGACTTTGTATAGGCATGAAAGCTACGATCGACTATGAGTGTTGTTCAGTTTGTATAGACAAAAATCGTCTACTTCGTATTCGTGATCAAACCACTACCCAGTGAAGTTACTGAACTGATGGAAGTATCAATTAGGATTAGTGAAACATTTACTACGTTTCCTCTTGACGGGATCTGGCAACCTGAAGCTTACTCAAAAGTGAACAGTCGCACATACAACTTTAGTCATGACTGATATCACATTAATGGCGTATTGGGAAACACGTTTGTCCTCCAGAAACGAGAAAAGGTAGAAATCTCGGTGATGATTAGCTTTGAATATAGCAGAATGTGAGTCTAGAACCTCTTCAAAAAACAAGCTAGCCGAAAAACGCTTCTGTGTGCAAAGTTGCGGTCACATCCGATCGACGTTTGGTCCACATGACATTTCGTTTTTTCTGCTGTCAACGTATTCGAACTTATTTCTACATCTTGACAGATAACTTCCTATATTTATGATTCATAAGTAAAATTCATGCGTTTTAAAACTGTATTAATCATTGTTCTTAGTGCAAGTAACCCATTTTGGAGTGTATTGATTTTTCAAAGTATAAAATAGTGCGAAAGCATTAGGCGAACTTCTGAAAGATCTGATAATTATTGTCGCTTGTTGAATTGATAGGCAACCGTATAAGTGCTCAGGCTGTTAACGCGAAGGGTAATTGCCTCGGTCCCCCACTCGAAATTATTTTATCTGATCAATGGAAAGAAATAACGAAACCGGCCGTGATGTGTTGGATTCTGGGTGAGCATCACGAGGTGGTATATTTCCCTACCATTTTGCAAAGTAGTAAGCGCTTTCCAGGCGTTTTTGAATGCGCACTGTATATGAGCACAACAGATAGGCAAGCAATTTTAACTTATAATTAGATGGGATCCATTAAATAGCAATCATTGCGTAAAAAATGTCATAAGAAGAAGAAGGTGGCTTGATAGTTGAGCCAACTGTAGTTTCTTCAATTAATTATTCATATTCTGTACCGCTATTGGTTATACTCAGAATCACCATTCCTGAGCAAGGATAAACTACCTAGAAAGCTGGACGTCATCAATGTGTTTCCAAAAACTCGAACCTCTCAGTAAGTCTGCAATATGTTGTACTTCACAGGTGTTGAAACTTTTCAGGTTTACTCACCGATCGTGAGTTTTTGTGAACTAGCATATCTAACATCCTTAAAATGTAAAGTCTGTTCTACACACTCTACTGCTAGAATGACATGTGTGTTTACAACTTATTAGAAAGATATCGATAGATATGTGACTTGGTGAATATGAGGATATTTGGTGGGTTTACAGTTAACGTCAACGTGTTCGGGACTGTTAGCTGAGCAAAGAACAAACAACAACATTGCATCTTCAGGACACAACGCTTGCAGGTTATCTGGAAAAAAGCCCCTACTTATTTTCATTCGTTTTACCCGATGACTGTCCTTTCCAAGTTTGTCACCAGTTTCAAACTTTTGTGCAGAAAACAGGAATTACTAGTAGCTTTGATTTCTAGTGCGGTAATGAATTTTCGTTTCCAATCAAAATTGGTCAGTTATTTACTCAATTTTAAGTTCCCAACTGAATCGCTCTTTTGGACACTACTAAAGAGGTCTAACATTGATCAGACATTTGTAAATTTTGTTCATCAATTAACCACAGAGTTGATCAGCTTATCCCTAAGTTACTGAGTTATTGACAATGCAGAAGCAAAGCGGGCACGATAATTTTATGATTTATGCTACAAGATTTGTGAGAAGTTTACACGGCAGACAATGTAGAGAACTGACCGAACAAGCGCAGTCTATTAAAGAATGTTGACCGAATGGGACAGACCATTAAGTGGTTTATTGTACTTCCCTACTTATTCAAGCCATCGAATGAACTGGAGAGGCCTAAAAGAGACCAACACTCAGTTCCTGAGTGTCAGTTTATTATAAACTAATACATTAAAAATGGCATCAGAGAGTGAGAGCCGCTATGTAGATTCTCGGTGCAGCTGTATGTTTATCTAATCAATAGCCAGTTTGTGCAGCCCGTTAATCCAAGTATAAGACAGTTAACTAGCCTAATTATTCACTTTCAGTAATTTTTGTTTCATTTGAACTGAACGAGTGTAAAAAAGCATGGTTGTATACCCAGACCTCGCAAACTAAATTTTATGGAACAGAAGCAAACGATGCATGTTGCTCACCGATTCGTTCGAAAACGGAGTAACCCTAGTTTTCTACTGAGCACGGCACTTATTTTGCATCTCGTAAACAGATGATTACAGTCGTTTTGTCACTAAGTAACTCTCACTAATGACTGTACGTCCTACAACGCCTACTTTTTACTGTTGTTGGGGAATTTGCATGCAGACAATTGCCGTTGATGACTACCATTGTTGCAATGGCCGACTAGATTAGAGCGCGAGTGAGGAAAATATGGCAAAATGTTTGTTGCTGGACAATGTTTTCCATGCAGCGCTGGCAATTCACAAAGCGGGGAAGTGTAAGCCAAACAAAAGTATTCCTGAAAACTCTGCCGTAGTCTGATTTGCATGCTTTTATGCCGTGGACGCCTTGGTGTTGAACATTGCAATGTGGGTCTTATAAACTCAATTACAATGCCTTTACAATTTGTCTATAAGCTGGGGTTAGGGTGATTCCCTGTTGTAATTCTATAATGCCCAACCCAAAATATGGGCCATAACTGTGTGGAAACTAGAGAGGATAGGAGCAGACATAAACCCAATCAAATATGATCAAGCAATAAACGGACCGATTGCAGTGTTACAACATCAAAATGTCACTGTTTGCCGGTCAACAACGATCGACATTTTCGAAAGAACATCTGAAGATGTACACGTTCACTCGAAGCACTTTAATAAACCAAGTTATTTCATGGAATCGGAAATTTCGAAAAGACGAGATCATAACAAGCGTAGACCTCAGTTGTATTGGAACTAGCGACTGAAACCGCGTGCCCAGACGCGGCAACTGAGCTAAGAAACCACTTTGGAAGCTCAGAAATTTCACACTTGGACTCATTTCTGAGCTTCCGGAGTTGCTTCGTGAATCAAATGATAGACCACTTGTCGCCTCTCAGCACACTGTTTCCGTCGCTGGTTTGAATTCAGTGAAAGTCCAACGATTTCGCAGTTGGATCTTTTCTAAATTATCACCTCTTCCATACTACTTATCAATCATAGAGTTAGAAATCTGTTATAGATTACAAAGCCCTAGATATTTGATTTATTCGCCGGATATGGCAAACAGCCAAACACTTGAATCAACCCTACCACTATTCACAACAATCAGAAGGCGGCACGGCTGTTTATCAACATACCATCACACAACTTATGTAAGCAGAAAGTTGAATCCAATTAACAGTCAGCATCAAAGGCATATGGCGCGTGTGTACGATTTCAGCATAAGTGTAGCACGGATGTCACATTACTCAGGCTATGAAGTCGGTCACCTTAAGCCAACCGTCGAACCCTGTTGTTTCTATGTTAAACGTGGGTGTGGTTGGGGCTTAACTCGGCTTGTTTTCACGTACCGTGGTTCAGCAAACAGAAGATTGCATCGCTGTAGCAATGTAAACATGTAGTTCCTCTCTTAAACCCGATGAAGGCAAATTATTTCACCATGGTTTAATAGGCTGTTCAAGTGTAGAAATGTTTTTGGAGATGGAGTAACATAGCAAAATAAGGTTTCTGTGAGCGGCCTACAGGAAAAACGTCAGAACATTCACAGATCTGATTACTGATCAGCATGCGGATTTGCTTGCGTTCTGCTGTTTCAGCAGTTTGGTAAAATAACCAATCGACAATGATTGTCTAAAAGATTGGCACACTTGAAGCAGGTATTATAGGATATATATCTTTAACAAACTTCTCACATGTAGTGCTCATATACTTAAACCGAATTTATTTCATGTCAATCCTAATTTTCATCGTTCATAGACAGACAAGTCAGGCGACAATCGAATGTCCATCGTAGTCGTTCATCCCCAGCTAGACGCATTTTCCCCTCTGGTTAGTTTGAACACGGAGCTTGTCATAAACGAACAAAGACTTGAAAATAATCAAAAACTCTCACTTTACTGTAATGCATTTTCATCACTGAATTTGCTCTAGAATGGACATTTCCTCGAAGCGGACAAATTCTGCTTGCCTCAAACTTGCCTGTTTCCGGGGAATGTATTTCAATTGTTGTACAAGAGTCCTGAAGTCGAATCCCCCTGTTTGTTGTAGGACAAATCTAAATTGGAACATAGTTGCCCACAGTTAAGGAAGCGTTTGGTGTGTGCATCATAAATTGTGTCCGTCATTATAGAGTCTATGTTAAAACTTGAATGGAAGACTAACAATGAGTTATGGCATGATTAACTGATGTGAAATATTAGTCTTGGTAGCGAGAAGATTAATCGATTAAATTCAAAGTTTGACTGATCCAGTGCATTTATGGGATGCCCCAGTTTCACCCATCTGATACGTCTGCGACTTGAAATTTTCAAATATGTATAAACGGTTGATGAGAATTTTGTGACTTTGGCTAGTTACTTTTGAACGCCACTCATTGCTGCAAATGGCGAAAACACTTAGCATTAATTAGAAGAGTTAGTCGGTTAAGTCTGGTTAAAAAGCCTTTATCGTGAGTGATCTAGTAGAACTGATCAGACTTATAATGTTTCTCATCTCAAAGTGATCGAGAACTGTGAGCGCTTCTCCTGTGGTAGTGTGATTGAATGTTCATCGAATGTACCAATCGGATGAGAGGGTAGAATAAGAAAGTCATACTTTCGATCTACGAGGTAGGTTATGTGAACGTCCGTCCCTGCAGTCGGTCAGTTCTTTCCGCTTGAGCTCAGGTTCTAAGCTGCTGCTACGGCCAACCATAGCGTGAAATAATGCGATAGAGATTGTGAAAAACGTTGACCCCAATGGACATTGGTAAAATGACGGATAACGTTTTCGGCCTCGTTAGATTTCATCGACAGAACGCTTGCCCGATACTGCAATCCACAATCCGTCACTGTTTCAGGATGGTTGTCCAGACACTTACTCAAAAGTGCCCTGGGTCATAGTCATCCTTAACTAATACGTTTTCATTTTATTATTGGCGTACAACAAACAGCTGGTAGACTTCCGTTTTTGGGAACCAGAAAGGGCAAAATCTTGGGTAAATAACACACCTATCTACCTGTAACCAAGGTAACCGTAACCATTTAAACTACTTTTAATAACCTGTCATACCGGCTCATGCTGCTGAGTCGTGAGACCTACTTTTCTATCTATTCGATGCTGATGAGACCAAGCATGATCGAACCAGCTCAATATTAATTCACTGGCTGTCACCAGTTACAACGGAATCCCTCAAGTCCTTATGGGTCATTGATGGATGTTTGTGGGCCAACCACATCCGGAACACTGACCACAGTCCGTGGGAGGAGTAAAATCCAGTAATTAGAAGTGAATGTTATTTATGATGATTGTTTCAAACAGATACAGGAAAAGCCTTGTTAATTGCACCAGACATGGTTAATTATCTCTGCTCGGTTTATTGGAAGGTACATTGATTAAACTAATCACAATCCTCAAAAGAAACTGAGCGTCCATTTTTTGTAGCTAAATACATTCTACCAAAATGTTGAACTTTGCAGAGATAACAATTTTGACGAGCCTAGTGAAAGATCAACAAACCAGCGGCATCCCTTCACGAGTTCACCGATGGAAAGTCAACCATTGTTCTCCCAAAAAAAAAATTTTTCCTGTTGCGTCATCAAACTCTAATGAGATCGGTGCACGCATTGAACAGTTCTATCCGTAAACCTTCAAATATGAGCATTTTACAACTTAAAACAAAAAATGACTGATCTGGAGTCTGATTTTTGCAACGAGAATATAAATATTCATTTAGGATATACAAAACTGACAACAACAATATTAATAACGTTTTAGAGAACACAATACAAAAGACGGCTTTCCGGTGACAGAACTACACATAAAGAAGTGCTTCGATGCTTGAGCAGCTACCTTTCTCCTATCAATAACTGAAAGTAAACTGTCTCTCATCAAGCACTATCTACAGAACATACCTCTACTACGTATAGACAAAGTACTAAACACCAGTTACGTCAACTACTCAACGATGATCAAGTTCACTAACTGAAATACTGAACCTATTGGAAGGCCGAGATAAAACCGTGAAAAGATGGTTAGGAAACATCGGAAAAAGAAATCAGAATCAACTGTGGAACAGCACGACAATCACTGAAGGTGGATATAGATAAAACTGAAAGAAAATGTCAAAATTAACGAAAAACACAAATGCTGTGTGCATCGTTTGGATCTAGAATAATTGCTTGTCAAGAAACGGACAAGGTGTTCTTATTAAAAGATTCGACTCAAACTGCGTAATAATATTCACAGGAATGTTGGAAAAAACGCGGAAGCAGGTCAGAAAAACCATCGTATTAGTTATGATATGCAAATACACAGGTGAGTGCCTGTACCAAAGACGACAAAGAGGCTGTTCGACAGCATAATAAAAATGATAGCTATGCACCAAAAATCAATTCAGCCACAGGTTGGAATTAGAAAATTTTTTGAAAAAACTATTCGGAAGTTGAAAGAACAATGTGTAGCACACTGTCAGCAGGAGGGATTTATATGGTGAATTTGTCATCTGTTCCACTAGAATTTTTTTCATTCGTGAGTGTTTTTAAAAAATCTACGACCCACACAGCTCGGTATATTGATAACTGTATGACCCTAACTATGCTTTCATGAAACAACCGTGTTGACCTTTGCGTCCTTGAACTCTTGTTGGGCATGACCGAATTATCGTACAAGTATGTTTTCATGTGAATACTACTCTTGTTGCCGGATCGTTTCGCCATAGAATGCAGTGACTGCTCCTTTAATTTCAGTTGATGTCCTTACTACTAAAATATATTTTTATGAAACCTTGACTCAGTTTTAACTGTCGGTTGTCGCAATGATACAACCACTGATGAGTCCTAACAAAATCGCAGCTGGCTTCTAATGCTGCCGTCTGAAGGAGGCCAACTGAGAAATCTAAGTGACTGCAGATGCTGCCACCAGTTGTGAGTGATAGTTAATTTATAACGTGAGAAACCGTCGGTGAAGAAGGCAAATCTAGGTCACATTTGTATTCCCGTAGGATTATTTTTTTGACCGGCCGTTTGTATGAACCAACTGAAGAAGTACACGCGCCTTAGACTGACAGCCGTTCTAATTGCATGTTTGTCGACATAGATACAATTCAGTCGTTCCTTTTGTGTAGTTGGTATAAACTGACCGACAAAGATGATGAATGACGCGTAACCACAATCAAACAAGCCATTACGCTGCGGTACTATTGCACAATTTATGCAGACGGATAATTCAATAATCTCCACGACCATGATCGGAAAATCATTTACAACGATTTAAACGGAAAAATTCTATTGGATAAGCTCTGTGTGATTCGACTGTCGAAATGAAACTCCATACGAGGTATTAGAAAAAGCAAACAACTTTGATAGAAGGTGAAATGAGATATAGCGGAACATATTAGTCATCATATATAAGAACGTAGATGTATCAATACCAAGCAAATTAATTCAGAAAAACAAAATGTCCGGAACAGAAACCTAGCGGGGGTTGGGAACCGTTTAGACAAATCAGATCGCTTAAGGGAAAAGGAGGCTTTTAGGCTTCCAACCTCATGATGTACTTTTCAATCTGTCTTTAAGTAAATTCATGATAGTGTTATTCTGTAGACACCTCTTTGTCATCCTGTCAACGTTGAACAATTATCCAGGTCGTTAATCAAGCTCTGTACTTCTGAATTCAAATGATGCCACGCAGAGTACATCAGTCACATTCCATTTAATGTATCAGTATGATCATTTTTGCCTGTATCCATTAGTTACTGAGCACAGATAACAATACAATATACAGTATAGAGTACAACACCATACTGTGCAAAATTATACATTCACCTCTTCCTCTTTTTAGCGATATCCTCCTACTACAAACCCGGTAGAAATAGATCTTGGCCGCTGACAAATGGTATTTGAATATGATCGTCTGAATTTTTCCAGTTACCATCATGGAAACCGAAACATATAGAATACATGACAATCCATTTTGTGCATCATACTTCTGCGAGGGTTAAACGTCACATGCTTCTAGTGCTTGATGTCGGTTCTTTGATATAGCGATTGGGCTATTTCCAACGAGAGAATGTAATGTATCGAAACGCAAATCTCTGCAGACTGGCTCCAATTCGACCATCGAGCTGTACATCTTAGCGTCCTCATACTGTGGCTTAAATACCGAGCCTCATATATATTATGGGGCTGCTATCGGGATTTGGGACGGGCCAGCCGAAAACCCTAAGCCTTTGAAGTAGTTTTGTCATCATGATTTACAAAGTAGGAATTTTTGAGTGGCTGTCCTCCGTCAGCTTGGAAATATGAATGGCTACAAAATGGTTGCGGCATTTTGGTATAATATTCCGCTTCCTAAATACCATTTTTTTGGCTAGTTTATTTATACCTGAGACTGAAAGTGCCACCTGTATGGCCATGTAACTCCCACTCGTAATGCCCTGACTGGAGCACACTGTCTAGTTTCAAACAACGCGATCATGATACTTTCATGCATCACCTCCGTCCAGATTACATTTTGCATCTCCGAGGTAAACGAAATGCAGCTGACGAGTTTATGAAACATGGAGTATAATATGAAGTAAGTTCCGTCATGTCAGCCGCTGATCCCACGGAATGGCCTCTCCAAATTCTTTGCTTCCTTTTTAGAAAGTTCTGTATAGCGCCGGTCACATATCTTCTCAATATCTCAGCCTAAACAGAGCGTTGGAGAACTTCTCATTGAACTGGAAACTAATCTTAATAGTGATCGATTCTCTTCTGCTGTGTGACATTGTCCCTTCGTCCGCGATGAGCACTTTTGTATTTTTGACCACAGCGTAGAAAACCCTCTAGCTGTGACAATTTCGTATGTTCCCGGCTAGAGTCTTGCCTTCTTCAGACTAGGTCATTTCGCCGCTTTGTGATACGGAGTTAAGTAACAGATGCAAACTGATTTACTGGTCACTTGTGGCTTAGCCACATGATATTTAGATCACTCCCAGTCTAGTGTATGCGTTTCCGGGTAATTGTGTCAAGTGAAGAACCTACGGTTCTCAAAGCGTCTGACTTCTAAACCATCAGCTGACTTCGGCCCAGCATGTCAGTTGATTGGCACCACGGAAACCTTAAGCGACCGCGCAGTTTAGTTGCCGTTGGTTTATCCTTTTGCAAATAAGTCGTCTGTGATGGTTGTGTGACCAAGTCTTTGGACGTTTTTTCAATGGTCTTTGTTCGTTCGATGAGAAAAATCCTTCCTCTTGATCTGTTACTAAGATGGACATTAGCAAACTATTAAACAGGCTTATGAGGTTACTACATTGTGTATACTATTCGGAATGATGTGTCGATGTTTCCGACCTACTTAAACATTCATAATAACACGTGGGCTTCACCAGACGTTGCTGTCGAGATTGGTTCGACAGGTTACATATTTGTGATACGCCTTTTGAAAAGAAAAATCAAAACAACTTTACCGCACTTCAAACTAGATCCTACTGTCTTGTTCGCTGTAAGCGTACATTTCAATTTCGGTCGATCAGTGTTTATGCTCCGTGGAAAGTATTGTACACGAAACCACACGTGAACTTTCGCAGAACTGTTAATGCCAGCTTAAATTTGACCGATCAGCTAGCCATGAGGAACAGTCTCGAAACAAACAAGTAATGGAAAGATCGCTCATTTAGGGAATGATATCTGTACCTGCGCGATATATGGATATTACATGAACATAAGTTCCGTTTCAGACAAGTATACCCATTTTACTCTACTCCATCGTAAACTAGCCAGAATAAGATTTAATCTTTTGTAAAAATATCTGGTGTATCACTGAAATGAGAATTGGTTACCAAAAGTGGTGAGAAAATGTGTATTCTGGCTGTTCCTTCTTTGTAGCTTATGGTTTGTAAAATTTGGTTATACAAATTGACAGGAATCGTTTTGAAAAAAACTATGTAGATAATTCAGAAAACAGAGTTTCAAATTTGATAATTACTGAGACGTCTACGATTGACACTCGTAATCACTCGCAGTCTAATACAAATTCCGTACAGTTACACGTAACTTCAGACGTCATTAAATTTCACGCACCTTTTCAATAAAATACAGTGATTAGTTTGAGGAACAATTGACTGCAGTTCAAGTTTATCACCAAAATCTACATCTGGAAATTTTTTATGGGTTTGTAAACATTGTGCAATCTTTCAGCACTTATCAGACAAATCGGTTACGTAAAGTTTACCATGTTCTCTATGGATTATATAGCATACTTTATCAGTAAACGGAAATACACTCAATCGTTAATGGATTTCCTCACATCGAATTGTAAAAACGATTATCGCTATGTAAATTAGAAGTTCAAGCTCCTAGTCTGTCCATTATGTTAATCCTGTTCACATCAATTTGTGATAGACGTCTGTGAATCAGTAGTAAAAAATTGAACTAATTTCTTTTGTAATCTGCTGCCTGACCTTTCGGATTGTGAATTGTGTGGTTCTGACAAGATTCAAAGGTAATTACATTTATATCACCGTCGTTCACACATGTGACATAAACAAGTTTTGTATGTGTACGCCATGGATACGATTGTTCGGATGATGACGTTTGATTTCAAATTATCGCCAGCGTCTGACAGCTTTCATTCAAATGGCTTCAACATTTACATTTATTCTGTGGTAGCTCAATAAACAATCAAAACTTAACTCTATGAATATCCCTCAAGTCCCTGCACAAATTGTAATTTTCAAAGATTTTATGGACAGAGAGTGATTCAATAATATCAGACAGCGCGCGTTGCATGTCGTTTTCTGTGGACCAAGTCTTGACAAAAATCAATAAGGCTTCTGGAAATTATCTAAAAATCAGTTTACTATTGAAGTTTTGTTATTATCAGTCGGGGGGAACAGCAGAGTAACTTGGATTTTGAGGATTGGAACGTTTGGGCATATGATTAGAAATAGGTCGATAACAAAGTTGAGACGTTCCCTGTTTACTGAGCAAGAGAAAGTGTTGGAAGATTTTGGCTACTGCTCACCAGGACCAAAGCAAACAGAAAGAACTTATGAATTAACTTTTTGATTGAGACTTAATGTTACATTAACGAATAATAAAACGTTATGGTTATTTTTGGCCGTTTTTAAAAACTAATCAAAGAATCTCAACTTTACTAGTTCAGTTCACATCTCGATGTTTACTAAAAGACTTTTCCAGTTCTGTTGCAAGAACACAATGGAAAATAGCACAAGCAAAAGTTAGATGGTTTGTTGAAGTTTTGTCACAAGCTTTAATTCATGAAAAAATACATTGGAATTGCTGTCTTTAGAGTTTGGTATAGTAGTTCTTATGGGGGTTACACAATGGAGACATATTTCTTTCGGTCTAACTAGAACCATCTTTGACAAAAACCACTGAAACAATCTAATTTTACTGAAACCACAGAAAACACTCTGTTTCAGCAGCTTCCTTACTGCGTTGTGAAAAACAAGTTCTTTGGATGAGCTAAATATATCTAGTTTGAAAAGTGTAGGCTGGAAGCTTTTCGAATGAACTCTACATATCACTAATTACACACAAAGTAAGAAACTTGACCGCGACTGAACTGTATGGCTTTAATAGTTTGTTATGGTACGATTAGGTCACAGCCTTGTGGTTTCACTGTAATCGCTTGCTTGGACGTCGAATGTAATGACATCCAAAAAACGCCATTGCAAACTCAACAGGATATTCATCAGACTGCTTCGCCATTGGTCACTGAACGAACTCGAGGAGTGAAAAATCCATCGCGGCAGACATTTCATTTTGCGGTGACGCTGTTCGCGTAAAATCAGATAGGATAGGAATATACGTAATCGTAAAACGCGAGATTTCAAACTTTCGATGAACGCCATAATCGTTCTCTGATAAACATAGGCGCACGCGTGTTTTCGGTGGTAAAAAGATGTTACACACCACACGAATTTATTTCAGTTAGTTAACACTAGCAATATTTTCAAGTAGGCAATCTGTGTTTCTGTTACTTTCATATAACATTGAAATGATTAGTTTATCCACAAAAACTATTCTCATTCCCCTAAGTAAATTTTGTTGAAGCGCCTCGTTTTTTGATAATCTCAATGCAGTCTGATAGCCAATGGCTAGTTCTAGAAGGATTCCGTTTACTTTGACAAATGTTGGCTGAAGTAGTAGCTTGAACAGATAGAATGTTACATTGGTTTTTTTCAAAAAATCGCCTGAAGTGTCCGTCCAATGGACGGTAAAATCCCCGAATGCAAATCGTTTGCTTGAGGCAAGATGTGAAAAATTACAGATTGTAGGCAAATGCTTTTTGGGGATGGTGGTGGTGATAGTGGAGACACTGTAAAACACTTGTGAAAACTCTATCCGAATAGATTGGAATGCAATGGATTATTGATTTGCAAGTCGTATATATCGATATTTGTTTTAAGCAGTTTGATTTTGCTACTCGGCTGTATGCCAGTTATGGCATATCAGCTTGGTCACAATTAATTCCAAATTGGGATAGATTGTCAAAACAATGTGAGAAAACCATGGAAAGAAATATTAAATGATTGAACCGATCATGCCGGCGGGTATTCACACAAAAACATAGCTGGATTATTGGACGATGTGGTTAGTGCTAACGATTCGTTATTTTTGTTTGATGACTTAAAAAAAGGTGTAAATTTTGTTGTGCATTAATTTCATTCCATTGAAAGACACAAAAGGGAGAGGTTGTAACGCCGAACGGGAAAGTGCGTCTCTAGCAACAGAACACTAGAGATAATTTTAAAATACTTGGCAAAGTTATGAATGTTGCCAGTAGACTCAAGTATAACGAATGGTGCCAGCGTGGAAAATAATGTTGTGACATTGACTTCTGATGATTAAGCATTTTTCTGGCCTGGGCACTAGTGGTCTAATAAGTGTTGTACATATGTTGAAACTTGCATTCGCAATCATTTGGTCCCAGAAACTAACCTTGAGTTGATAGGCAGTTATTTCTACCTTATAGGTTCTCAAAAGTATCAGTCACTCTGAGGAGACGAACAAAAACTTGCGAGTAACGTCAACACCATAATCCACCCCCAGATTGATAAACCTGTGGAGTTTTTCTTACCTTGTGAACTAACGATACTTCATGTTTGTATAGCAAAGCTTTTATATCACTTTTACCTGTTAATCAAATGGATAAAAGTGACCTTGCAATACAGTGCAAATTTTGTGCAGGCCGATTTGCCTTTCTATCTGTTTATGATCATCCTGAATATCTGGGATTACTTTCTGTGAGTTAAATTCATTGTTTACAGCAACTTGCTTGAACTCTTCAATCGTTTTATTGTATCTGTTCAATTTTTTTATCGATGTAAACCTAATGAGGTACGCCTACACTTACTTCTGCTATTCAGTGACTAGGTCTTGACCACTGCAAACCAGACATTTGTCCATTTGTTAATCAGACTGAAAACCAACTACAAATGATCGTTCCAGTGAAGTTTTCACGAGAAGAGGAAATGTGACGATATGATGGGGTGGGATGGCATTTGTGTAACCATAGTGAAAAGGCTGGTGGATATCGACAGTAGTATAGTACTAGTTTTCCTGAAGACGTCCATCAGCAAACAAAACATTATGAGAGTAGCGAGGTTTCACCGGCGAGTATCACACTAATTGTTTTGTTCAGACCCCAGAAATTCACTGAATTTGGTGATTAGTTCACGTATTAAAAGTTTGTTTTTAGGCTTGTATGTACAGCACATGTTGTGACTGATGTACCGATCGATGTGGAGGCAGTCACTATTAGATTAAGAACTTTGGGTTGCATTAGACTTCCAGTGTAATGACCACGCAATACAGCAGTCCGATGGTCGTAGACGTTGTCAGGGATGATGTATAAGGGCATTGGGTGGCTTTGTGGTTTTTTACTGGTCGATGAAACCTCATTTGAAATAAAAACTGACGATGAAGCAGTTTAATTAAACAAGCAACTAAGACGTCATAAGTGTACCCTGTTAACCTTCACGTTAGCTCCGTTTCCTGTCTGGTAGCTGTGGTCAACAGGAAAGTAATTTTTGAAGCGTCGATAAACAGTTTGCATGGAATATGCCAATACTACATTATCTTCTCATCCCTTCCAAGCCACTTACTTTCGTGATTTTCGATAGGTTTTTATCACCAGCAATCACTATATTACTTCTTTTGACGAGAGTGGAACCACAAATGCGTTTCGCTGTCTACTGAGGACCGTTTTTTCGTTTTAACTGCTTTATGTTAACACATTTTTCACTGCACTACTCGGATCGAGCAGCCCTATCCCTAACCAATCACTTCTCAATCTCTTCCTAACTTCAATGGTTGTAGACTTTAATGCTTGAAGTTGATCAATCAGGGATTGTGTGAAAATTTTATTGGACTGCTTTTCTTTAGAGAGTGGTGACCTACGGTGCCGAGGAACGTCATGGCCAAAGCCATACCACAGCTCCTCTGCAATGCAGACTATGAATTAATTGCACTAACAGAGATCAAATTTCTGAAACCACAGTTCTGGATGCCGCAAAGCTTATCTTGGTTTGATTGGTCTGAAGCAAAACAGAGGATAACGTCATGTATGATGCATCAGAATTATGATCCAGACAAACTTTATTGGTCAGTCTCCCAACATGCCAGGTGTCCAAAACAGAATTATGTAAGCAACGTGCGCATACTTGACATCTTTTGTGCACAGCGTGAGAAAGCAAATATGGAAAGGCGATAGTCAGGTTAATGGTCTTCACAAAGACCCTTCAATGTGTCACACCAAATTGCTCGCAAGTCATTTCATAGTCCCACCTCCCGGGGAAATTGATCTCTGTAAGAAATAAATCTTTTTCTTTTATCACTGATGAGTAGTGGAGGATTTTGGTTTTCATATAGATTGAACATCAGCCAAAACTGATTGCAGCTGTCTCATTCCTATAAACTTTCCAGTTGGCCTCTTTCGAAAAGAATCACCAGACTCAAGTTTCACTCCTCTTACAACCCGTCAGTATTGCATATACTTGCCACGGTCGGGACTAGAGCTCCGCGTTGTAGTCTAGAAATTTCCTAGTAGTAGTTGATGCCAAAATACACGTTGATGGTAATGCCGTATAGCACAATTTCAATGGTATCCACCATTGTTTCGTTTCGACAACGGAGACTGGCAAAATACTTAAGATGATCCAGAAATCAGTAATGATACCAAACTTAGTCGAATGTATATTTATGGTTTCTACTCCTTGTAATTATGAACAACTTGTAGATGTTTTTATCTGTTTTGTTCAACCAAATTACATACTCCTAAATCTACTGAACTGGAGAGAAGTTTAACTTTTGCTGAGTAATTTTTGGTCACAGCTTATTATTAGTGTCTCTAGTGGCGACCAGGCAATTTGATCACCACTCATGGAGAAATGCTGCTGTGTTTGCTTATAATAATTCGGTCGCGCATAATGTGAGGTCAATGGCCACGGTTGCCTCATGAAAGTGTGACTGCCGGAGTTCTAGTCCCGGCAGTGGCAAGGGTATGCACTACTGACTAGCTCCAATAAGAGCGAAACTCGAGTGTAGTGCTTCTTTTCGAAAAGGGTCGACTGGAAAGTTTATGGGATTGCGACAGCTGCGATCAATTGTGAGTGATGTGCATTTGCCACTAATGTCTCATCAAGAGCTCTACGTTTATAGGGGTTAGAAATACTCAACTGTTTCTCTTCATTTGATAAGCTTATTCAATATAGCTTACGTGTTATCGTATTGGCTTCACTTTTCCCGAGGAATATTCGTTGAACATGTCACAAAACTGCTATTTTAAGTTGTTGGTTTTCTCACTTCTTCTCTTCATGTGAGTGCCATGCTCATGTACTAGTTGATTAACTCGTTAAACTCGATGCGCTTAATAAATTTGTCGGCAGGCTTTTCCGTGACTCGTTCCCTAACTGCTGTACCGTACACAATTCCTTAACTATATATCGTTTATTTTGGAGAAAAATATATACAGCTTCGTTCAAGGGAAGGACAAATAGTGACACCAAAATTAAGCAACAGTTATGTAAAAAGGTGAATGTGAAAACAAGCTGTCTGTCAAATGTGAGACGCTGCATAGTTAGCAACATTGAACAAATGATAAGTCCTCTCACAAGAACAGCAAGCGTTAAGGGGCCAGTCATCAAATGGGGCAGTGCTATCACAGTCAAGCCTCACGCATCGGGACAGAAGAATGTCCTTCACAGTGAGATAACTGTCAGAGTGGTGGCAACAGGTAACGCCAGGTTCCGCGCATAAATGTGTCGTAAGTTTTTAGGGAACCTAGAACAGTCAGTAGACATAAATCCGTGACTACATAGAAAGGCAGCCCCAGTCGAAGAATAGCGTTACTTAAAGAAGGAAATATAATACCGCGAAAAGAAATGATCACAGGTAAGTGAGAAACAGAGTTCACATCACAGCCCAGAGGACCGATTGAATGGCGGCAATATGAGAGTCGGTCCCGTACTTCACAATCTTGTCTGTCCAAACAAATTAGTTTCGGTAATCATCCACTATAGTGACGTCAAGTACCACAGCAACGCCGTCACGAATCACGATCACATTGGGTTTGTTGAACGAGGTCGCTGTTGATACTCGCATCTCCTCGAAGACTGTATAGCCCAAGTCGTGCAGTCGCATCGCCAGGTCTTTGGCCACACGGTTGTGTCTAGCACAACGCACGTCATGGGTGACCCGGCATGATTGTAGAATATGAGCAACGCTTTCCGGTTGACCGCAGTTGTCACGGCAGAGAACTGAGTGGTCACTTCGGCCACCTCGTGAATTTCGGACTTTAGTCCTCAACAGATTACATCGGAGCTGGATGGCACGAATAAAGATTCTGGGAAAGATGCGATCTGGATTGAACAGCCAATGATTGGAGAGTGGAGAGCGTGACACTTCCTGAAAACCACGGCCGTCAAGCAAATAGTAGAGTTTATCCATCCATGCCGCATGGGCTTCCTCCTTGTTCGTCACCACTACACCCTGAACGCGTACTAGGATGTTCGTTTCCCTCAAGATAGGGCCAAATGAATTATCTCTGACCACATTCCGCAGAACTGGACATTGACTGCAGAGAGAAGTCTCTCCACTGGAGATTTGCGCGAGATGGGAATAGTGGTAGACAAACTCGGGATGCCCAAACCGCCCAAACAAATTGGGGTGTGGATGTAGCTGATTGGTGTGTCTTCAGGAAGACGGAGCCACTGTCGAACAAATTGGCGAATCGTACAGTCCATGGCTTTGAGCATGTTACGATGGACTCGGCTCAACACCAATGAGTGATTCATCTTCGGGATCAGATGCTGTCTCAGAAGTTCAAGACGTTTGTGTGGCTGCAAGGGCGCTTTGGTGGTTTCATCCAGTATCGTACGAAGTTGCTGACGGTGGTTAGTAAATGCTTTACCATTCCAGGTGAACGGGATACCTAGATAGGTCACCGTGTCAGAGGCGCTTAGTGAGTGGATAATGTCCGGGCCGAAGTGGATAGACTCGTCGGAGATAGCAATTGCGTTATGTTTATGGTCACCGCGGATGACCATGAGTTTAGACTTTTGTGTGTTGATCTTTAGTCCGGATAGTTCCAGAGCACTAGCGGCGGCTGCGAGCTTCTCGGAGAGACGCATAGGATTCTCAGCTAGGAGGATCAGATCATCGGCGTAGTCAAAACTGCTAACCAGCGCGTCGTGGAACTGGCAGTCAAGCTCCGGTCGAGATAGTGCCAACATCTCATCCATTGCCATGATGAATAGAAGCTGGGACAGTGGGTCACCCTGGCAAACACCATGCTGGGATCGGAGAACGGAGCCATTAAGTGTGACGAAAGCATTCCAGTAGGAGTCATCAATGTAATGCGTTAGAGGTGGAGGAGCACCGAAGGCTCGGGCCGATCTTATTATCGAATCTTGTGATATAGATTCAAACCCTTTGGACACGTCTATAAAAGCCGCACATATACTTGAAGGCGTAGTACTTAATTTCCGGAATAGCGCATGAAGCAGGGAGGTCGCCTGAAGGCAACCGTCACGGTGTAGGAATGCAAAGTGAAAAGCGCGCAGTTGCAAGCGCGAATTCCAACGATCGGCCAATATCTTGTGGAAACAACGTATCAACGTTGAAGATATGGCGATTAGTCTGCGCTCGGTGGAAGAAGGATTGTTTATTTTGGGTGTAAGCGTGATGCAAGAGCGGCATAAGTGGTTGGACAACCTTAAGTTAGCAGTAATAGGCTGAAGTATCCGACCAAGGCATCAGCTTTCATACGCTCCAAATGTTTGGGCAACGATTTGTCCAAACCTAGAGCGGTGTTTCCCATGTTCTTCAAGGTGCGTGATACTTCTTCTCCAGTGATCGAGTTAACCAGTGACCAGTCCGGAGGCAGAATCGCGCGAGGTGGTCGCTCATCAACGTGCGATGAACCCATAGTACCTCGGACCAGTATTCGTTGAAATCATCTGGGAGGCTGCGGTTCATCCTATAGGCAGTTCTGCAGTTGCCAGAAAAAAAAACGCAAACGCAGCGTCTTTATTACGCTGGTGGTACAGCGTTTGGATCGCTGCACAGTTAGCCCTCCGTTTTTGCTTCTTGGTCAGGTGGGTTCCGACGTAAACACGACCATGTCGTCGAGTGACAAATCGCCAGGTGTACGGAAAAGCTAGTGAGGCGTGCATGTTCAGCAGCGATTTATCTTGTACCACTGTGAAAATGCTTGCCTGAAGACGACGGGCAATAGCTCATAATTCATCACTGTAAAGGAAAGCCTCGCTATTGGACTCCAGTTGGGTAATCACTGTTTGGATCAAACAGGTAAACCACTCAGAGTGATCAGCGGCTTGGGACCCAATATTCGATGTCGTATTGGTCTATGACACGGTGGTTGGATTGGCAGCGGAAAAAGTATTCCTCCGCCAATTCAGCGCATACAGACAAGTCTGAATGTTCTTCAAAGTACGACCTGGAAAAGGTGACGAGAGTTGATGATGAAGTTCGCGTCGAATAAGGCGCGACAGTGTCAGTGCATCGTCACATCTGATAAGAGAAGCCAATACTTGCTGAGACCAATTGGATCAGGCGGTTTTCATCGACATGAGGTTCTCATGGTTGTGTTCAACAGGATAAGCTAGCCTTCTGTGTTAACTGAGACCAATTTTGGTGGAAAAGCTACGGTCACAGATGGCACAGTCAAACATTGTGGCAGGCTGGGTGTTCACTTCCTGTTCTGGACCATTCCTGTGTCGATGCACACGAGTATGCGCCGACAAGCCAATATTCGATTTGCAAATCTGATCACATTCTGAACAGGTGTACTCCGCTTGCCTATCCTGTGTACTGGTAGTTGCCTGTACGGAAGTGCTGGCGGTAATTTCACTGTCCTGATCGCATGCAACCAGTACAATTAAAACCACGTAGAGTGGTTGGTCCTGTCTGGAGTTGCTGAGCTCTTAGCCAGTCAAGGTTTTCACCGAGACCGCCAAGTCAGCACCGTGAGGAGGTGGTTCAGCGCGTTTTTCTTTGTACCACACACACACATGCACACAACGATTGCAGATGCAAGTAGACTGTAGGCGACCACTCTACCCAAAAATGTGGTGATTTGCCTGGCTATTATTTCCAAAACTGTTAAAACTTATAATTATCGGATTGTTTTTTTCCATGAAAATCAATATGATTACAATGTCCACTGATTGAATATCGACTTAATCACGGGATGAATGCAAAAAAGTGGTCTTGTCGGTTTCAGTAGCGATACTAAAACCGTTCAAAAGATTCACGCTGACCTCATTCTGAACGGTAAATATAATGTAGCTAGCTTATCTTGTGGTCACGTGCTTGTCCGGTAAGGCTTTGCAGTTGGGCAATCAAAAAAAACAGACTGGTCTACTGAGCTGGGCGTGAGAAGAAAAACGACGTTCAAGACTATTCAGAATGTGCTGTTGCACCTACTGTTACATCAGAAGACACTTAACCGTGCATGCAGTGAAGTGCCGTGATTGCGATACTGGTAGAGATCAAGATAACGCTAATGTCTGATTTGTAGGTCTGTTGGATTTTCCTGTGCTATTGCGTAAGTGAAAATTATTTTAATTCAAAGCAATACTTGATGACCTTCAGGTTAGGCTCGCGTTATTTCTACATAGAGGGTAGCTGATTTTGTTAAAGCTGAGGCGTGAAGATTTACTAGTACACTCGCAAGTGACCGAAACTGAGCAAGTGCGCATACGATTCAATCAACACATCGTTCATTCACCTAAACAGTCATTTGTACAGACCGGTACGTCACCCAGCCCTCGCGAGTTACCGAACACATCAACCACCAGTGGACCAGAAACGTGAATACGGGGTGGCATTCTGTTATTCAATCACCAGGTTACAACATTTTGTTAATATCCGAAAAGCGGTTCTCCACGAAGTAACATTGAGCGTCACTGTCCCGACAAACAGTTCATTGTCGAGTCAGGGAGATTGATATTCCAGACAGTAACAATCATTTTCAAATAGTTTGTCTCCTTCAGAAGTTTGAACAAAACAGTTAGAACACGACGACTATTAGATGCAAGCATTTCATACTGAATCGTCCGTACCAGAATTATAATAACATGAATCTGTTTTTATATCAAACATTTGCGTGAATTCAGAAACATGAAAAAGAACCTAACGCTACCATAGAAACGAGGTATGCATGAGCCCATCACTAGTATTAATAATAAACTCCTCTCCATTGTTCAGTTTTTTTTCATATGTACCCATTTGTGAGCTTAATCCTACTGGGAGTGGTTTTAGTCTGATATCATGGTAGTTCACTAGCTAATAAACTAAATGATGGTTACCTTAAGGTAAGTTTACGTTGTTCGAGTTCCAAAGTATTATATCCTCTCTAGTAATTATTAAGAAACCTTGCATGAAATCATAAGGAGGGCCGCAATTTGATTATACTTTGCCGTATTACAAAACAAAATTGTATTTATCACAAACCCATAAATTCAGTGATCAACTCGTCCGAACATCACTTTTGGCTAACTGTTTGTTTATTCCCATTAAATAGCGTCCTATCGATATTGCATCCATGAAGTTGATTCTTATCTAATGACGATAGTCGGTTTCGTAACCATTTGCCATGTGTTACGTGATTGCATCGTGTTTGTCATCAAAGTCTATTGCTGCGGTCGAAATATACATGACTAGTCGATCACTAAATTGCATGAGTATTGGGGGTTATACTTGTTTTCGCTGAATCGTCTGAGTTTGCGTCTATATGAACTAATAACTGGATTCACCTACCATAACCGAAGTTAACCTAGTCAACATGTCAAACTGTTGATTGGAAACCGTCAGACTGTGTCCTAGGGATTCTTTGCAAGACTGCTCTACCGGAAGGATTCGCACGAGTTTGTGGTGACCAGTTTTCTTTTTGTACACAGCTTGTTTTTTAACGGATTTTCAAGCGAAACTCAACATACGGCCTTCTGAGTTTTGGTAGTTTGCTGCTATTTGGTCAGTACGATCAAATTAAAAAAACGAAACTTATTGCCGAAAACTTGAGATTGCCGTATGGCGTTTTCATGACGTGTAAGTCACTCACTCTATATATGTTTGTCACCTATCGGTCAAAATCTTGCTACCATGACCGTTTATCAACGGCCACTGTTCTGTTTGTTCCAACCTCAAATGTTCTGTCAATATCCAAACGCACGCCGCATCTGCTTTTCGGGTCGATTAATTGATTACAACTACATTCTACTAAGTAAGGTTTTGCTAACAATAATGTATTCAGTCTCCCCATTTTTTGATGCTGGTTGTATGCTTCAGCTCAGAAAGTGTGAAAACCTATGGCTCAACCAATGTGTGTTAAAGGCTTGCAGTTAGTCAGGTGGTAGTTGCTAATAGTACCTGTTATTTCAGAGCAACTGAAAAGTGATATCCGGCACGGAATAAACAAATCACACACTTGTCTTAACAAAGTATGGAAACTATCATATGTGAACGCTTAACCACTTTTGCTTGTGAGTAATGATCAGGTTTCCCGGTCGCCTCGAGAAGAGACACAGTTGTTGTCTGTTAGTTCTAATCAATGACACCTCGACTAGGACTTCTGTCCAAGTTGAAATCACAGAAATCATTGACTTGTTGAGCGGTATTTTGAAGTTAACAGGACAGTTACTGGGCCTCCTCTCGAGGCGAGCGGGCAACCTGATCATTACTCACAAGCGAAAGTGATTGAGCGTTCACATATGACAATTCTGTCGTGCCTAATGTGAGGTCACTGGCGAAGTAGTAAACACGGTTGCCTCATGAACAGCATGTCCGTGGTTCAAG
>LUCH01000409.1:157682-169707 GCA_013368495.1 Paragonimus heterotremus
AGAGACACAGCACGTTTAGGGACTTAGACTTCAAAAACGTTAGCCAGAATAACACACCACAAAGGTCGTAATCCAAAATCTGGTTCATAAGAGAATATACACTGTCAATTCCTGTTCAAACAGAACCATCTGGGAAGTGCAGCCAAAAAAAAAGGCCGTGATCATCACTATTGTTATTGTTAGAAAAAACAAATGGCAGTCAGATATTCCTGTTTATACACAACATTCAAGTGCAAACGTGGTCACTGTCATTAAACTTTTCAGTACCTTTATCCAACAGGACAAACCACTCATAAATTATCCATAAGCTGTGGACAACATCGTACTCGCAGAACACGGTAAGTTCGTGGTGTAACGATCCATGTCTGATAAATGATATAGGCGGAACGCGAAAAACGGATACTCGAACTGAAACTAAGATTTGATCCAAATATTTCCACCATATTGGTGAAGAAATGCACAAATAATTACAATAACCAAATCTCAATCGTTCACGACGAAAGTCTTGTTTAGTAAAACCAATAGGTTTCGAACGGATCCCGCAATGTCAAAGATGAACCGTCACGAGAGTGAACCAGGTCAGGAATGGCTACCCGTACTACAAACCATTAACAGTGAATTAGTACAAGAGAACAAAAACGGGATGAGTAAGGTATAAAGACCGAACGTCAGGTGGGTGAGTAGAATATGGAACGCAAACAGAAAAAAAAACAAATTTTCTCAGTTGAGGGACCGACAAATTTACTCATCAGAATAGTCAAAGCAGTTTCTGTTGGCGGTGAGTTCCGTAATCCATCTAGGCCTACAACTCTGATCGAAAAACCTAGATCCGTGCAACTAAACAAAACAGGAACTCATTGGTAGAAAACCTGTAGTATTCAACTGTTTCCAACAATTTTGTCTTCTTATATCTGCCACACCGTAACGAAACTCTGTCACATTTCACAATAAGTCAAGAAACAGATTCAGAGCAAACATATGGAGCGGTTAACAAATAAAAATATCAGACTTTCTTTCCAGTAACAATTCATTTATCCACTTTCATCACCATCTCCCATGAAGACATCCGTTCCATCTGACATTTTCTCGAAACAAAAATAGTCGGGACGTCTTTTATGATAAACAATAGATGAAAAACCCAAAACCTGTGTTCAGTTGGTGTAAGTAAAACACATAGAACTCGAAACGCTGACGGGTGCTGATGTGAAAATCTCATTAAGCCGAAATCACCAGCAATATCTGGGACCAGTTCTTTAGGTTGGCTTCAAGACACTGGTTAATCTTTGAAGTGGCCCACTTGGAAAACCCTATGAGCATAGTCAGCTGTCAACATCCATGTACACTCACCGCCGTTGGTTGGCTGAGTGATGGACATCTTACACTCACTGTGCATCGATGTTTGCGCAAGCTTCTACTCAAGCTTGAAAAGTGCTAACTCTAAGACACTGAACGAAACGTTCCACAGATATTTCACCTAAATCATTCGGTCAAACGCAGCAATGTGCACTTCAAAACAGTGTGAGCAACTAGCTAAAAAAAATTTCCCTCAAATGATATCCAGTTGGTGACCTTTCATGGATAGATGCCCATTCCACTGTCGACCGTGGTCAAATATGTGTTATGAACTAATGGAAAAACTCGACGAGCTAAATCGAAGCTGTCTGCTGAGAGCGTCATTGTATTGAGTTCACTGGGAATGTACAGGTTGGGGAAAATAAAGGCTTACGTAACCCTTAATATAGGGTGGGTTGCCAACAAAAAAGTCAGTGGAGTGTTTGAGACAAAGCGCATAAGAGAAGTAGGCAGCTACAGAATTGCTAGATTGAAAAAGAATTCGGAAGCAGAACGGAAATCTAACCAAAGTCTATCACATACGTTGGGAGCATGTCACAAACATCGGATTAGTGACAACACATGACAATCGGAAAATTTCCGTTGGCTAAGCTATCCAACTTGTCGACGTGAACTGCTAAATACGTTCACTAGGTTTACGCTTGTATCTGCCAACTAGCAATGTCGTCACGACAGATTTCAGTGAAATGTTCCCGGTTGGACATGATCGGATGCCGAGTGGGTAGTGTCCAAAAATCAAGCCGTACATTGGATTCTGCAGCTTCAGCTTGCTAGTGGGTTGTGTAAACCACAAACACTTCACAACGGGCGGTGGAGCTTGCAGAGGACATTCTATACAAAGAAAAGATCATCTCAGTTATAACAGAAAACCGATAGTTTAAACTGGCATGATACAACAACCAACGAAATGTGCTAACTCATATTTTTGTCAGCACTTGAATCTCCTCTCAGTAGACATGACATCACCTGCCAAACAGAGATAAAACAGACTGGAATGTTTGCTCTTAGAGGTGGATGCAACATTGAGCGGACCACTGCTGAGAAGACTTCCAGGTGAAATTATTCGATGGCCTGGGTAAATGATCTTGACACAAAGCTGACCATCTTGACTGTCGAAGCGCAGTTCGGATCTATTGAGACTAGTTTCGACCTTAGATGAGCAAGAGAACAACAGAAATAGTAACTAAGATCGTATGAGGGCATTGAACAAAATTTCAATAGAAACTCTAGGGCTTTATACATGTGGGAAGAGGGAGATTACGGGTTCATTTGTTCACAACCACCATTAACTCTCCATCGACATCTACCTCCTCAACCAACGTCTCATCGTTGTCATTTGTGGCGGCTGTGACTGACTCGCTGGAGAGACCTGGACGTGTATTATTCTGTGACATGTTCATCGCACGCAGCAACGGACCCACAAGTTCAGCCACGCCAGGTTCAACCAGGTGTGATTGGAGCAAAGCAAGCAGAAGACCAGGTGTGATGAACGCTGGCGCCGAAGGTGGCGAAGCTGCCAGGTCAGATAAAGCCAGAGGTCTATCCGGGTGATTCTGTCGAATCAAATCAAAGGCGATTCGAAGACGAAGATTTCTGCGTACGTCAGAGAGCAGAATAGCCAACTCACGTGGTGTCAAGCAGTGAAGAAGACGATCAAGAGGAAGATGAACCGATTCTGGCAAAGGCGGAAAGCAAACATCGGTACGAGAAGCAAGTGAAGAACAGTCTTGCGCGCAGCACAACTTCCCTATTAAAATGAGTAGTTCTTTAGTCAGGCGAAATAGAGCAGAGCGACAGTCCACCCTGCGCTGTGCATAATCGACGGCCATCTAGAACGGCAAAATGAAAAAAGGTGAAATGGAATATAGTAGGCTATCAAGAGATCATCTATGAGTTATGTGGGAAATTCATCAACACTCATCGGCTCACCCGTCTGGCTTGCGCAACACACACGTCCACTGACCATGGAACCGGGAACACACCCTGCGCGTGCCGCCCTTCGTTTGCGGTCAGATAGGTGATCGCATCCGGAATGGAAATACGCGGGGCTTGAGGTCCGGCCCAAGTGGCCTCCAATCCCATCAGCAATCCGAGTAGAAGTTTGCAGTGTGGCAATAGAGGTTTCTGAGTGCACACCGAACGAGTGAACGGATCGGATGGTGAGGCTGCACGGGGAAAACAGACGAGCACTTCATGAAACAAGTATGAGAGGAAGTGAGTAAACATACGTCCACATTTGATCCGCATGAATAGGATTTTTAACTGGATCTGCCACTACTAATGGCAGTCACAAAAAAGATAGCATATGACAATCAAACAAAAAGACAATGATGGAGTTATCGGATACAAATCTTGAGAGAGTGTACACGCTACTGACAGCCGTATGTTGTCATATATTTAAGAGATTCAAACCAACTGAGTGGATGATCGTGCTGTCTCAAACCAAGGAGAAAACAAGTCTCAACGAAGAGGTTTACGGTTTGCCGTGACCATCGCCCAGTTAGCACAGGATTTATTCTAAGTATTACCGGTCGGAATGAACAATATCCGACGTGCTAAACGGTCGAGTAGTACACGAGGCATGTGGTCGAACCAGGTCAAACAATGTGTTGATAACACTAGTGTTAATCACCATCCATTTCTCACTGCGACAGACATCATCCTTCGAGTGATTAAACCAACACCTAATTTGTATGTTTTGACTCCATGTAACAAGTCCGACTTGTGTGGTGCAGGACGTCCACTATATTATAGTTGTTCTTAGTATGAATAAGTCGACTATTTATCTAGTAATATTACTACTACTACGAATTAACTTTTCGTCAGGATGCCACCAAGATGTTTTTTTCTTGTTTCAACGTCCTCCAACAAACTGTCACCATGACCGAATAGTATTCGTTGGGGTATGTGAAATGCGCGTATCAATCGAAAGCTTTACGGTGAAAAAGTTGAATGACCACAGTTAGACGATTCACAGATAGAAGATTGTAGTAGCCAAGCTAGTTTTGGTATGTGCACACTATAAATAACACTGAGTCATTGCAGTACACCATGTAAATAAGGTCTTTACTGTAAACTCTATCACAGGGATCACCTGACATGCTCTGCAACATTTCTCAAGAAGTTGGCTGTTACAACCATGAGCGCTCATGTTGAGCACTCATTCGGTGAATTGAATTTCTTCAAACCAAACTGCACTTCTTTCACATAACAGCACCTGAAGCCGCACATGGTTGCCCTCTTTAGATAGCAGGTTTTTTTATAAATTGAAATAGATTTATGTGGACGTAAATGCACTTGCCCTGAAATAATCTTTGGAAGAAGTTTTTGTACTAATATAAAAAAAATGTACTGGGTGTTTGTATCGTATTTCCAACATTATTTATGTGACTGCATATTTATGTTTATGCTGAATATGAAACGAATTTCTCAACGTATATATATATATATATATACATATATATATATATATATATATATATATATATATATGCACATATCGCTGTTTTTGATTCACAATTTGTCATACCTCAATTACAACCCCAGTAAACGGTGACCAAGATGAGTTTTATCCTGTCACAGTGTGACGGGTGACCAAATCGGAGGTACGATGATTTCAACACCCAGTGGAATACCTCGACGCGGCGGTGAGAAGATTAAAGTCCACAACGGATGGAATGCGGACAACATAAGCAACCGGACGAGTCATCACTCAAAGAAATAGGATCAACGGGCGGGGAATGGCAAGTAAAAACCAACGACAGAAATGTCCGCCAAACACACAAACCAGGCAGAAGTGCACACAACGTGTGAGTGGAAACCACCGTTGTGTTTTGGATCACAATTTTGGCTCATATATGTTAGCGCGCGCATGGCATGCGAACGTGTGAGTTGGATTGTAGAAATCTTGCTTTATTGAACGACTTTTCGTCAGAATATGTCAACGATGACTAAATACCGACAACTTACATCACACAGGAGCCCCGAGACAAGATAACCAAACCTTAGAACAATATGGAATTCACACACGCAGTCGACTTTGTTATCAAAAACCGTGACTAGACCTCGCTTGAAGTGTGAGATAAGCGAAAATCCTCCAAATTCAATACTTATAGGTGAAAACAATTGGGTTTAATAGATACTGAACATGTGAAAAGCAATGTTAGGGGCTGACGACACGATACAAGCTGAATAGGTGAGATTGTAAACACACTACAAACTACCTACGAACGTTGCAACACTGCAAACAGCCACGTTTGCAGTTGCGACAGATGGCATCGGGCAACAAGCAAGTCACTCACCGTCCGCTGTAAACTGTGAACTATCTGAACTGTCGTGCTCGGAAACCAGCGTCAGATCAGTTGAGCACTGCTGTTCCAAAAGCTGAACCTCGGTGATCAGAGGTTGTTGAAGTACCATATTCCACAGCCGTGCCACCTCAGCAGCCCGGTCGGTCACGCACGGACTGCGTCGGATTTGGCTAGCTCCCACCGCTTTGACTTCAGGAACGAAACCGTGCAGTAATCCAAGCACACGCTCCAATCCCACTCCGGTCGGTGGAAAGACCAGAGCCAACGGATTTGGCAAATGAGTGACAGAGGCTTGTGGAATATGCATACCGTGCGGTAAAAGCACAGATTGCACACAGGCACCGAGCAAATATGCGTTTTCACGTACAGCTTCACGTGAGCACAAAGTCCAGCTCGCTGCGAATCGGAAAGGATTTGTGGTGGCGTCATTCACCAGTCTTTTCATCAGGTAGAGCCAATGAAATAGAACTGGTTGCCATTCTGAAAGACAATGGACAGAAAATAATGATAAGAATAATATTACACGGAAGCACGATAACTAGCATATGCTACGACGTAGGTAAATTGAAAAATTCAGGCAAAGGTCACATGTATTCTCGCAACCACCATCGTTTACTAGTAAATATGAAACCACGGCTCAATCGTCTTGTTCAACACATTGGCTGGCTTTTCTAGATGCATGCCCGTATCGCTCCCAAGATACAAGCACAACACGGAAGAACTGGGAATATTTCTCTACTTTCAAGAATCAAAGTCAACACTCCTGAGGAAGGCCACCCGAGGTGGTTGAAACGTAGAGTATTACAACTTGCTCATAACGTTGTGTTATTCTCAATCCATTTATCAAAGTCATCCTTTACTAACAAAACAGAATATGTACAAGTGACCCTGACAAGACGATCTTCAATTGTGTGCATGGTCATATCCCCAAGTTGAAGTATAACACAATCGATTTTTAGGATTTTATTTTTTTCGCAGAAATACGAAGCCCAATCTTGTATACACGTACATTCCATGTGAAAAGGGCGGGAATTAATTCGAGGGACGCTTCGAAAAGTCAATATTCTGAAATAATGACCCAAAGATTAACGAAATACACGCCATCCATTTGTTTCTAAAGCTAAAATACACCTTTCTTGCATGCAATTTATCGGGAATAATAGAACACTATTTTAACGCAGTTTCTGACCTTCACAAGAAACACTTGTTTTGACAACTTCGCCCACTCATACTCCAAAAGTTGTTCATAGGATTGAGGTAAGCGCTAAACGATATAATACCTAGGATTTGGAAAGATGAAATGCATATCCTTGGAATTTAACATGTTCAAAGATTAAGTTTTCGTTGTGCATCTGTAAAAGACAGAATAGCTGTTCCATGAGTGTTGTAAAAAAAAAAGACGTCCGTTTAATATCCGCTATAACTGAATTGAATGTTCCTTCAATGGAACAGCCATCATAAGTTCGTATGATTAAATATCTTTAGTGATTTTGTGATTTGTAACAATGAAATTCCTAGCCCTTGGAGCCTTTCAAGTATTTCATTTACCATAGAGGGTGATGATTAACGGACGGGGCATGCGATTCGATCAGTAATGGTCTCGTATCAGCTTCCGATAAGCCAAATGGAATATACAACTAAGTAATTTCCGTATCATTCGTGTAAACACTTAGAGCTCGAGCGTTTTTCAGTTGAGACACTTATTATTGTACACAAAGCAGGTTATAGTGCTTGTTTTAAACAGTTTCAGTAGTCTCCCGTTCTCCTGATTGTTGTTGCTGTACGAGATGAAAGGCAACAACAATCTGTTAACGATGGTCGTACATCATACGATAATCTCAATTCCACTCATCATCACACTTAAAGACCGTTCTCTCACATTAATAGTTGCATTCTGGATGACATGATTAAAATCATAGTAGTAAAAAGGTGGTTATTTATCTTGTTATTTACCAAACGAATCTTACTTATTCGCTTCATGATAGAAAATGACACAATTGGTGTCGACCATCAAGTATACATTAGGCAGTGGGCTAACAGACAAAATAGGAGGATTACAACACATTACAGAGCAGCGTCAACTAAAGTATGGTGTGGGAAACCAAAGCGCCAAAATTAAAGGAGGGGAAACAAGAAAGAAAAACAACAAATTGGGCACAAAATTATAGGGGACTCAAGGTCGTGCAACAGGACAATCATTGACTTTGATTTCAGACCAATTCTCATAGTTTCCCCAACTACAAATGAATATCGTCTTTACATCACCGGCTAGGAAGCTGGTCAACTTCCACGGAACCAAGCCTAGTCGCCGAAGCTTTCATCCCTGAGACTCGAGTCCCACGGTGGCCGTTTGTTTGTGCTTTTCTGCCTAACACAGGTTGTGAAAAAAGTGTACGACGCGACAAGTGATGGATTGTGTTTGTTTAAACCACCGAAGTCCATCCGGTGAGGTGAACATGTTTATCGGCACGTTAACATTCCTATTATTTGCTGAGTTGGGGAAACACGTGCAACATTGTTGCGTCCCGATTGTGGAAACTTGTGTCGATTGGCCATAAGGCCATCAGATCGGTCAGGTCAATGAGCACAAACGTCACTATCCGATCGTATCATTCATAGTACATCCAGTTCATAACTGGCAAGTTAATTAAGAGAAGACAGAGAAATACGCATTCATTCGACCGGAGGTAAATTCAACTCAAATAGTCTCGCCTAATCATCAGTGTTGCATCAAGTCACGTGCACTTGAAGCTTGTTAAACTGGCGTATGCGTCCGTGCATCCTACTGGCTTTCAAACTGTGAGGTCGGGCACACAACTTGAGACCACCACTCAATTCACTACACGAACGGTGTCACGAGATAGATTAATTGACAGATGGAGAATTGGAGCAGCATGTTTCTCACCAGCCAAGAGAAGCAGCAAGTTGTGCATGATTGAAGTAAGTCAGGAGACCTATATGAAAAATTGTACAACCATTATGCAGTAAAAATATCGACCAGAAGTTGTCAGTGCGTATGCTTGTAGGTTCATCCAAAGTAGACGATTGAGACGTCGAATCCATTCAATGACGTGTGCATCATTTGAACAAATGCTAGCGTGTGTTTAATTCAAACGCTGTTGCATTCACTGTAAGACAAACTGTACGTGTTACCATACGACCGACCGAAGAGAGTTAAGGTGTCCAAACCCGGTCACGTGGAGCATACAAGTTACCGGGCACAAATGGGAAACCGTAAGCTTGATAAATGATGTTATCATTTTGAGGCCGTATCCGCGCGACACATTATAACTACAGCGACCGTTAAGTACAAAGTGCTTAACTACGTCGGTCAAACAACATACGTACAGCAATGTGAGAGTAGAATAAGCCCAATACAATGTGAAAACTCGATCAAAAACACATCGATTGCCAAGTGTAGTATGAGTGTTTATGCAGTCTAGAGTCAATCCCGTTACACCTACATGTTCTATGGTCACTTTAGGAACCGTCAACAGTTTGCAAGCTGAAATCGTCAAACGTCTAGGTTGATGCCAAACAGAATGAAAGGCGAGGAGTAATTGATAGGATGAATGGATTAAAAAGCAGTCAACTAGTAACATGTTAACTATACTTCGCTAGCCAGAAACCAGGTTGTAAATGAAGAGGAAATCGGCCGTAGCTTCCCCGCTTTGTTGAAAGTCTGTAGGTGACAACCAACTCAGTCGAACAAAGTCAATAAACTTGAACTACGGACAAAGCTTGAGTGAAGAAGTCATTCAACAATGAAGCCTGACTGACGCCGTGTATACTTTTGTCGACTGACTGACAAGAAAACATACGGCGAGTCGATGAACATGAATAAAAGAGATTTAACTAGAGTTAGAATCCTGTTACGCCACTCTCTCGCTTTTAACAGTTAAATGACTAATGCACGAAGTGCACCAAATCCAATAGTCAAAACATCCACCGAATGTGGATGATCAAATTTACCAGAGTGACTGGTCAGACTGTGCTTGAGGGATAGCTCGCCTCGTACAGATCGTTCAGCATGGATTAGACCAGAACCAATGCCAGAAGCATTCCCGCTGACACCGGGTGGACGATTGCGTAAATCGCCACGGTTCGGTCGCAGGAACTGCCCTCTTGATAAACTATCCATTGCGTCTACCGGTGGAGAATTGGTCAGTAGAAGATTCCCGTTATGCGATCGCCGACTACCCGAATCCGGTTCGAACAAGTCGTCCGGTAAGAAGGATGGACTAGTCACCAGATGAGCCGAATCAAACGAGCGCGAGTTGACAGAACGCAGCATCGGGAACGATGTCAGTACAACAGTGTCCAAATCCCACAACTTGAGGACAAAAGCGGAACGAGGCATTTGATCGGACAAAACATGAAATCAAACCAACATATAAACCACTTGAAATTACTCGGATAATAAAAAACATGTTGCGTTGGTCGGAATGTGCAGCGTTTATCTTTATAAAGCATTGGTGAGTCACTCAAATGGTGTTCCAAATTGTCCTTCATCTAATTAGTAAACGCATAATTAGCAACAATATTGGACAGAAGGACAATCATGCAGAGAAACTATGTCATGGCCATGCACCAGGATAATGCGCGAAACGGCAGTCAGTACTTTTAAACAGAGACATCCGACAGTGCACTTAGCGCATGGCAGGACACTGCTGACCGGTGAGCACAACCACATTGCTCCACAGGCCTATTTGGATTGGGCGCCTTCTATATATATATCAATCCCGTCGTTTGCCTACCTCAAGTAGTGTACCTGTGTTGCATCAAGCATCGTGAATCGAACTTGTGTTGCATCAACATAAGACTTGTGATGGATACATGGGGACTTAAACGGTAAGTCTTGTTCCAGTAGGGCATTCCTGTCTTCCTGGCTGGAGTCCAAAAAGCAACAAGTGCCTTCGGGTAGTGACGTTGCTAGATATAATCAAGAATTGTAATCAATGTAGCGCATATTGTTTAGCTGCCTAACCGGTTTTCTCCCCAATCTGCTTCCTGGTATGTATGTATGACTGTCGTGCTTTGGCTTCAGTCACTATGACAGACTAATCGGAACCGGATGCTACTAACCATGGCCGCCGTTGGACAAAAAGAGAAATCGCACGCTAGGGTGCCATAGTTACCTGTTATAACAGGGAGACATCTTTTCAACGTGATTGGCAATAATTAGGAGATTTTTTGAAACATATCAGATTGCTAGTAACACAAAATTATTGATAACTGCCGTGTTGAATTTCCTTCCCCTACAATCTAGCTCATCTATATTTGGAAATATGTGACGAAGCGCGCAGTAGGCGTGGTTGGTTTGTATCAAAGTTTAAGATATCCTGGACGCAAGTACAAACCTTGGTAAACGTGTAATTAAAATGATGACTTCTCTGCACCTTCGCTACTCAACTCTCGCCCACAAATAGTATGCCAGCCCTTAAACTTGTGCAGCAACTCAGTTGACGCCATGAAGTCGTGGTTCCGCGGAATCCCTTCTTGCAGGAATGGGTCAGAGATACCGACCATTACATACAAACTACTGCGGATTTGCACTATTTACCCCACTTGTGTTAATGACTCATTTCCATTAGGTCGCCTGGTACGAAATGTTCCCATATGACACATTTGTGTTACGCCCAAAAGTTGGTCTGGTGACACCGTCAGTGAGACAGGTTCCAGTTGTTCCGCGAATTTGTAAGAAGTGAGAGTGAAGCTTACAGTGAAATGGAGCTGGTATTGAGGGTTCAATTAACAGCTTCTAAAAAACCGCAAATCGGTGACCCAAACCATGGAGTCAATACTGAGGAACAGAGTCACTACCGACGTTCACGCACACACACACACACACATCGTTTCAATTCAAACCCTATCTACAACTGGCCGCCAAAAACCACGATGAACATTTAATTCCTCCGTTTGTTCATGACTTGTTGGTTAACCCGGGAAAGTGATGCAATTCGCAGTCAGCACAAATGTGAGGCTGATCGAGTCGGATATGAGACAGAATGTTGTTAATAATTTATAAACGTGCTTTAGAAAACGCAGCGTTTATCGAACCATGCTTGAATCTTAGAAATTAAGAACAATTAGTTTGCTTCAAAAGCTCGAACACTTAGAATACGAAAAGTAACACATGTAAGTATTTCGTATTGACTTATCAGCACCAAATTGACGATAATGTGAACCAGTTTTGTATGGCAAACAAGTAGAGAAGGCAGATAATCAGTAAGCGGGTTGGGACAAGTCACTAAGTTCACGGAAAGGTCAAGTTCACGAAGAGTTGTTTATGAACACAGGGCTGGTTTGGGTCGATTGATTACGATCACGTCAGCTAACCACAATGACCTTGAGTTGGAATG
>LUCH01000409.1:171405-183680 GCA_013368495.1 Paragonimus heterotremus
ATCTTCCGGGTGACTTATGAGTATGTTCAAAAATAACAGGCAGTTGGTCTCAAATCTATAAGTAACCGTCACGTTGGGTGACTACTTAGGCGATGCACCAGATTGTCTATTACCTGTTTAGACAAACTGAATATTAACGTGTCGCCGATGTAAAGCGCGTAATATGACATGCTTACTTAATTCTTAGCGCGAAAATATCTGCTAAAATGAGATCCAGTGTATTTTTTATTGCTACTCCATTTACTTGACGGCAGGATCGCTCGATAAAACAAAAACTGAGAAGTAGCAGTCTCCAACATATCGATCGAGATTTAGAAATGGCAGCGTGCCGAAGTCAGGGTTGCACTTATATCCACAGTTCGCGCGACAATATTATCTGATCAAGCTGATGACTGTCCACAAATGATGACGAATGGGGATCACTATTTCACATCGACCCGAGAAAAGCATGGGAATGGTGAGAATGGCAAAGAAGTATTTGGAGGAGTAAAATAAGGCTAGAGTTGTGCCGAAAAGCCTAATGCGTTCAAATCAACACACTCACTCAACTGCATGTGCTGAAAAACAAACACAATGTAACAGAGTCGGCCTCTGACACTGCGATCGGTATTGAAGATCGTCTTTGTTAACTACAACATGTAGGCGTCACTGTCTAGGCCCACAAACTTGGAGTGTCAACCAAACGAAACTTGAATATCAGGAATGCGATCAACACGTATAAGATACTGTTAGAAGTAAGTGTTGATCATCGCACTCGTCCGGTTAGCATGGTAGTTCGTGCTTCAATTGATAAAAACGGATAGAGTATGAGTGGTGACTAACCTGTGAGATACCATGTGTAGCAAGGAACGACTCTACAAGGGCAAACCTACCGTCCTGATTGTGTCCCAATCGGATAAGCAATGCAACGCAGTACACCGCACCAACGGACGTTGAACGGACAAAGCAATCAACAGGTTTTCGACACGCCTTATCGAACGGACGTGATCAAATATGACATCTGGCGGACCATTATTGACCACAGACAACCGACTGATCAGTTTGGCTATCAGCTGAATTGAGTATTTGGATATGCTTAAGGAAAGCCTCGGGGTCATGTGAGACAGGCTTGAACGCTCACCGGAGCTGAAGGTTACGGCCTGCGACCTCATAGGTCCAAGGCGTACTGGACCAGTTGCGGATTTAGCCGAACGCGCCGGCAATGCAGGAACTCGAATGTATGCAGCGGATGCGAATTCGAGCAGCGTGAGTAGCAAACTAAATGACTGTAGTAAAAAATGAAGTAAATGGAACTGAAATAACGCCGTCGGAACGGAGGGTGAAGAGCAATTAAACAATCAGAACAATGTGAGGTAAGTTCGAATGTTACGGGGAGATAAAACCATTTGAAAGAAGTCGCTGCTGGACAGAACCCGAGAGGAGAGATGCATTTGAAACTGGAGTCATCGAAAATGAAATAATCGCTAAAAGGGAGATGGCATAAATGAAAAGTAGTTTACCAGCAAACAAAGGTAAACACTCACGGAACACTCAGTACAGCTGTTGAAAGGAAACTTGTAACTTTCACCAAATCGTGATCTAAAAGTCCACCCAATGTACTTCCAAAATGCTCACTGTTTTTGTTTTTTTTTTAAGCGGATGTGATTCCAACACCTACACAACGACATGACCCAACTTTACCAGACGTGAACGAACGAAAAACCAGAAACTTTTGGTAATCAATTCTAAACCTGTCATAGACCACACAATGCACAAAACAGATTAAACCAGCACAGAACAAAACCGGTTAGCTCAAATGGTTCAATACGTACATGAGCAGGTAACCATACGCACAGAATAACCAAAGTTACGGTTAAACTGGAGGTCAATGATCAATCAGGAGATACTGTGGCCTTGGACGCAGGTTTAATATATGATGGAGAAGCAGAAGTTACAAAAAGGATTGTATACAATTCTCCTGGATTGTACCTAATCTTTTGTAACGGAATGACACGGACAAATGACGTATGTGTGTGTGACAAACTTCTTCATCATAAAAAAAATAACAGGTTAGAAAACTGTCTAATTCATCTTATGTCAAACTAGTGTGTGCGTAGATGGTGGTTAGAAATGCTTATTTTTAGACGATGCAAGCAAGAGACCGTTCAGGATAGCATATGACCGCCATATCACTGAATTCGCGTTAGTTCAGTTGTAAAGACACTGGTCTGTAAATCATACGGTCATCAGTTCCAGGTTCGACTACTGTGGTTGCTGTTGTATATTATTTGGGCAGTCTTACAATATCCAGCCTAAGTAATCGTATCCGAATGAAAAACGTAACATTAATTAAACTAATAACTCCAGTAACGGGAAAAACACGTACAAAGAAGGCAGCATCACACAGGCAGCCTTGCGAAGGACGCGTCCGAACTGGAACCGAGCATGCACAGAAAACCTGGCAATGAGCCCTAAGAAACGAAATCAAAAGCATAAACCAAACAGTAACACGTGGAGCGAGAAAAGAAGAATGAGAAAAGCGGAGAGATGCGGACGATTATCCGAGTGCAACGTAGAATACGCTAAAACATCGTACGCACTTACCTTCAAGTTCGGATCGGCACACATCAGTTTGAGCATCGGTACAAGGTGGGAACCGAGTGCTGGAAGCAGGCGCGGTTGCACGGATTGCAACCGGACAAGCCCTTGCTCTCGCATAACGAGCCATACGAGTGAAGACAACGCACGAATGCCCGACGGTTCTGACGTGTTACGCTTGACGAGGGCCCAAATACGCGGTAGAAACTGATCGGATAAAAGTTGCTGAATGTGGGAATGACGGACAGGCTTTACTTCAACTTGGCATCCATACCCAAGTCGAGCATTCCAACCGACTTCAAGCTCATCCAAAATAGGGAAGAATAGAGCTAACGCAGTTGGCGAGTTTATAAAGCTGGTATCTGGTCGGTTCATGGCCATTGAAAGACCCTCCAGCTCTGGAGCAGAACAGCAAAGGTGTACTGAAACGAAGTAGGCGAAAGTATGATGTACAGATCAGGTTGACAAATCCTGGTTGGGATAAGACCGCATCATTCAGTCTGTCAGTTAGTCAGTGCGGGCGTATTGTTTGAACCCCTTCCCCAACGTTCTAACCTGAACCACTGACTGAAGGATCGATCATGACAAGTCGTCTTAGTCTGAACAACTGTAGGAATCACATTTCTTTTCGTCACATTTGATCCACTGGTTGACGTAAGAGGTCGTAGACGGAAATTTCACGTTTAATGGCTAACGGGGTTCAGACATATTTGTACAAAACAACTGTGAAACAATTCACTCAATCATGCTTCACAAAAAGACAATACATCCTCAGATAAACAACCGGATAGGATCAGCTCGCATCGTTCATCTGACGTGAACAAAACATGAATAAGAGAACGCTCTGGTTGCAAGTTTGCTGCATTTGAGCCTCGCCAATGTTCGACTAAATTACTCATGCTGAATATCGCGAATTCTTCCATTTACCGATTTGCATACCGGTTAACACGTACGTTGCGGCTTCGTCCATCTGAACACCACATATAAGGCACCGTAGATGGTTAGAGGAGAAAAATAGAGAGATTATTACGAATTTGTCAGGAAATGGATAGCAGTCTTACTCACCTTTGTTAACAACGCTACAACCTTCCTTTGACAAAGATTAACACGCTAACTCCTTTTTGTATGCTAATGAGGAGCTTCGCGATGTGTAGTATGTTCATCAACCGTCATGGCTTGGAATACGTAAACCATAAATGTGGGGGCGACAACAATTCTGTAGTTCTGACAACTGTACGGTTAGAATGATCCCAGTGATGTTCCAAGGGATTACGATCATGTGATTAATAAGACGAAGGTGATTTGCTGAAATAGTGAGACGACTTGAAAGGGAGTGAAAGACTGTGTATTGCTCGCAACATTACTACTGTTGAAATGTCTGATCACTCCGGTTTAACAATACTGGGAGTAAACGTACTTGTAACAAGTCACTGGGTCGTAAACCGTCAACATTCTAGAGACGACAGAAGGATGTTGATCAGACGAATGACCGATAATCAAGAAAGGTTAGGCAATAACCAATACCGAGAAGCATATCATTATCATGGTCATTACTGATATTACAATAATACCCTATAAATGAGTTGCTTTCGAACCAGATGGGTTGATACTACATCAATGCACGGATAAGAAAGTGCAAAATATCTGCGAGTGGATAATCATCATTGCATACGTGGCAGTTCGGCGCAGTATGAGCGTTACGTTAAATTTCTCGTTTTAGTGTACAATAACATGTTATCGATAGATATTAAGCAAACTGATTTATATAAATCGTACATAATTCACAATGTATTACATTACATTCATATAGATATCCCACCCAGCCCTCTTCGGAAATAAGCATCATACTGCAGTCACGCTGCCGTGAGGGCCCATTAATAATGCATGTACAACCCACGGTCGGGATTTGAACTCCGACTACACTTTCATGAGACGACGGGTTTTACAACTGTATCACTGATCTCACGTTGAACATAACTGAGACGTCATATACAAAAGCTTGGCCACATTTGCTAGTGAGTAATGCTCAAGTTTCTCAATCGCTTCAACAGACAGCTACCGTCATGTTAACTCTAACAGATGACTAATGACTGCGATTTCTCGTCAAGTTGAAATCATATCAAACATTAAACTAGCTGAGTGATGCTGTGGTTACTGAGAAATAGTAAGGGATATCCGTTGACATAAATCGCATAGCATCAGATAATATAATAAGGTACAATACAACTGGTATGACTTGTGAACACCATTGAATTGTGTCCATCCAGAATAACGGGATATTGACAAGTTGTAGATCAATAAGAAATTAATTTGCCACCACAGGCGGTGCTCGTAAAACTGGCAGCAAGGAGAGAAGAGGATTTGGACACTAATATAAAGCTGATAGGTTTCAATCTCATTCTGACTGTCTCTACACACGCTGAGTTAAAAAAGGGACGAAACCAGTCCAAGGGATTTTTAACGACATAATTAACAATTAAAAAGGAATGATTTGCATTGGCGGTAAAATCAAGGTTTGTAAGCCCATCAGATGTGCTCCGAGGCTTAACAGATACAACCGAACTGGTAGCTGAAAAACACCTCACAAGCTGACCTTACATTGTGGGTTTCATAGCAAAATAGTAGAGAGAACGATGGACAATTTCCCAAAACTCGCCACAATGAGTGGTCAGAATAAAACACATCGGAACAGTTTGGGCAAAAACTGAGTAACTTGGTTTTTGTTTGGGGGTGAAACTGAGAATCATGGAATTTCCAGTCGCCATACACTAGAGCATAACGCCAATAGACCGAGGTGAATACAAGATGCCGAATAGTATCGAACTCGAACGAAACGGTAATTCCGAGGAGGACAGCTGAAATACACGCGAACGTTGCAAAATGAGATTCAGAGATAGGCAATTCAGGAGAAACACAGGACAGTCAACGTTTACTGATATTCAGACGCTCTACCGTAACCACTTTCGTCGTTCGTTGGGTTCGTCAAGTGGGCCAAACAGCCGAAGTGAGATTCAAATCGGTAGTCTACGGTTTGTCAAAGGTGGGGTTCGTGGACGACTTACGGATGGTTAGTCGAAATTCTGGTCCGACTATCTCAATATGAGTAATCCAAACAAAGACCAACTCGGCCACGGTGGAATGTTAACTAGAAAATATGCGCCACAAAAAGACTAACATCATACAGACCACTAAAAAATGGCCACAAGATTGATTGTAACCATCCAGCTAACGCAGAGTAGTCAAGCCAAATATACACGCAAGATAACGTCTTGGGTAACAATGATAGAGTGGATGAACTTATAAGACCTAAAGCTATGATTAAGTATGTACTCACTGCGATGTCAGGACGAAATGTTGTCTGGATGTTTCAAAGAAAGGGTTAAACACAAAATTGGTGCTTTTTGGGTCAAGTTATGTCCAACCAAAACAGTAGCAACTCTGTTGTACCGTTACAAATGGACGGTACTGTAAAATCATCAAAGTATTCAACATACAGAAAATCGTGTTTCAGCATTGCAGGTTTCACACTGTTGCCTTCATTCTACTTTGAATCGACAGTTAGTGCTTACCCAGAACTTCCGCAGCCAGATGGGGCTCCAGTGTGAGTGTGAGGGCAACAACCAGTTGGGAAACAGGCAGTGTAGCACCTGTTAGCTTGGGAGAAGCCAGATAGACGAAAAGTTGACGATCTACGGAGAGTGACTGAAACTGTCCAACTGACCCAAAGTCAGCAGCAACCGTTGAACTAGCAAGACATTGGGCGGCTCGCAAGAGGCCCTCACATCCACCTCGGTGCAAAGTATCCGCTGCCTCAGAACACCTTTATCAGAATGCCAGAACAGAGATTAAAAAGCTTTGATAGAAACGACTATCACCGTCACCAACAAAATACCAGTGATTGATACTTATGATGGAGTACCGTATAATCATAAGAAAAGCAGACTATCGTTTAAAGACATAAGAAAGAAAAAGAAGGGAAGTATTGCATAGAATCCTTATGTGCAAATTAAAACACTTAACACCAGGATTAACATGTGTTATGACTAAACATCCGAGCTGCAAGTGAATGGTAAGCGATACAATAAAGATGGTTGATTTGCAGCTTTGTTGCCTTATTTTTTTATGTCCGTAGTTCACAGAAAACCAAGTTGAACAACGCTGGTACTCACCCCACTGAAACTTCACAGCCACTATCTCCTCAAAAGTCTCCACCAACGGAGGCAGTGATGCGAAAAACAGCGCGAAAGATCAAGTCAGTCTACACCAAGTCACCATTTATATAAATCCTACTCTATGGTAATGAACTGTGATACCAAGCAAGAATGTTCAGCGGGGTAGATGATTAAGTGATATTCTCGGTATGAGACCATCCAAGCCTATACACCCGTAACTACTGGACGACTGAAACTCTTTGACCCTCGTTATCAATCGTGCGTTTTCCGATTATATCGTCGCTTATTTGTCAATGGCATCCGTAGTGAGCGACTGAATGTATACATGATCGTTACCACAGCACCACCTTCACGAGTCACAGGTCTCGGAAAGATGTTTTTTTCGTCAAACACCAACAAGATTTGCGAAAACTTCTCTAGTTCGGAAGATGGGAACCTTCATAATACTGTTACCCACCATTAATTCAGTGTGACTAACGGAGACCTGCAACAGCATATCCCGACGTACTTGAAGGTAAAGAAACAATTGTTCGAAGTTAAATGAGTTGCCTTATTGCTGACATCGGCAAAGTCAGTCAGCCACCGTCATGTATACGCGTTTTTCAAAGTGTAGGATATAGACAATCCCCAGTGTGCCGTCTAAGGCTGAAATGAACAAAAGTGGTGCTTGAGTTGTGTCATTCTGTAAAAACAATCCTCCGTAAACAGTAGCACGGGGGTAAGTATGGGGATAGAACGCCAATTGCGCATTTGGCGAACGCATCCGTCTATTTAAGTAAACTAAAAAAATGCAGAATGATCAACCGGATTGAGTAAAAGCACGATTTTTGCACTACAGTGCATACGACATTACGACAAAACGGAGTGAAAAATGAACGTATCTCCAACAGAGAAAAGACAATGTTTGCAATTCCTCAATATGGGCCTTTATAATGCAGTCAGTCTACGAAGCACAGCAGATGCCAGAATCTTAGTTACAAAAGACATCAAGTCCCGTCCTGTTTATTTTTTAGGAGATCGAGGTTCTCTTTTATAATATTGAAACTAATGCTGACAGACAGCAATTCACAAGGGAAGTTCTCGGTTGTCCACACCAGGTAAAACAACTGAAACTCTCAATTAATAGACGACTATTATTTCGTACGCATAAGCAGAGTTGCACACCCCCACCGACCCACCCCGAATAAATTTCGAGGGGTGTAATGACCGCAGCTGGCCCCAGAAAAGCAAATTAGGCGAACGGCACAGAATCTGCTCTCAAAAGAAGTTCAACATGCTGACGAAGTTGTGGGGGCTGGGCTGGGGGTCACATCTGCATCAATTACAGGGCTACTTGATATGTGCAACTAAAATGAAGCGACAGTAAGAATGCTGTCAGCACGACACACTGGCTACTGTCCTGAAATACAAACACGGAGATACAGTAGACATCAACTTTCAGTGAACCTAGTCTCTATGTAAGAGTGTCTCATTGACCTAACCGTTTTGGGGCGCGAACGCTAAACATATTTGTATTGGCTTGCAACCTAGGTTTCAGTAGCGCACAAGAGAAATCAGAAACTGAATTGCGAGTAATGGAATTTGTCGGGGAAGTACCAAAAGGTTACTGTTCTGGAGTCTGAGGAGAGATGAAATGGATATTAGAGAAATCACTAAATCAGTTATAGGACTTACGCGTAAACCAAACACAATGCAGTAGTGCAAGCGGTTCGCAGTAACTGTGCACAGATGATGCCAATCGACTGAGTGGCTAATTTACATTCGTTAGATCCCGTGGGGGCATCTTCAATTATTGCCGGAAAAGAATTGTTCATCTCGGCCGCGTGCATGAGGAAGGCTAACAATCGTTCAGAATTCGAACCAGCTAACAAGACAAAAGGAAGGTGATGAGAAGAGAACGGAGAACAAAGTGACGTTAATTGGGAAGCTAGTTACACAAAAAATATCGCTCACTGTATGACCAGTTCACAATGGTGAAAGCCACCTTCAACATAAAAAGCTTTTAGAACCGGTATCCCAGTAAACCCGAGGCCTGTTCCAGAGAACGTGAATAAGAGGTCAACCGTAGGCAATGCGCATGTTTAGAGGCAAACACCCTTATGGCCGTAAGGAGCTTAAGCTCGGTGGAAGGCGTCCAAAAAAAAAGAACAAGATGGAGCTGACAGGCAAAAACAATAGACACTCGAAGAGGCAGCAGTAGAATAAAACCGAGGAAACAGATAACTTACCTGGAGCAGTCAGAAGCACTTCACTGGCGAGCTGTAACAATCGTTGCGCGTCGGACAGATTGCATGAGAAGCTGGCTGCGTAAATTTGCTGCCATTGTTCAGGAGTAAGTTGTACCAGGATGTTCGTGACAGCAGCAATCGCAGCCGAACGAATACGCTTTGTCAAATTTAGCAGCCAAACAAGTGATGTAGGCTGACGACCAACGGCGGTGGCGGTGGAGACCGATTTGGCATCCAGACCGGAGATCACACGGTTGGCCGCTTCGTCGTGACGTGCACGTTTTCGAGCTGAGGGAAAAGATGGTCGTCGCCAACTTGCTGAACCAGTGTGCGAGAATGAATAAGTCTGACTGCTAGGATTGCTAACGATAGGAACAGACGCGCCTAAAATTCCCATCGGTGGAGGGCCTGGAAATGGGAACGGTGTAGTGGATCGTCCGAGAGGTTGGTGCTGACGCGGCCCTGTGTAAAGCGGAGAGCGATGAAGGCGTGAAACGATCAAGCGCTCCCATTTTATGGAATGAATCATTCAAAATAAATAAGAATGTGCAATAAAATGAAGATCCGTAACGTTTTCTTCTTGGTTACCAAACAGAATGTTTGGCAAACCAGACAAAATGCCTGGACCATCAACCCTGAAATAACGGGTGGTTCAGATCTGATTAAATTGACTACCGGAAATGGCTCATACATCTGTTCATGTTTGAGAAAAAGGTCAACATTCACAACAACAGCAATTTTCAAAAATCACTTTGGTAGCAAGCACTGACTAAGAGTATAAGTTGCTAATGAAATGTATAATGCAGACGTTAGTTTGCTGCTAAGCAGGATACTGTGGGTCACATGAGGAGGCTCGATGAAATACTAGTGAAGCTGTGAATAACAAATACGACGAAGAAAAATGTTCACCGTCTCACCGAAACGTCCGCCACTATAAAGCCCGCTCATCGGGTTGTGTAGATTTGCACCGAATTGACTTGGAGGTGTTGGGTTGAAACCACTGCTTCCACCATACACCATGAAGGGCCCAGATGATGGTGGCAGTGGGGGTCGACATAGTAGCGCATCAGGACGAGCAAGACTGGTGGAAGGTTGAGATTGACTAGTGGTGACCACAGTAGAGAAGGGATTCCATGACGGTGGAGTCGGCACAGACATGAGGCCCAGATGAAGAAGCAGGCACATCAAACTTCGAAAAGATGGCTCGTTCAATGAGGGTACTTGAGTAGTAAGCTTTCCAGTAGAAGGAACAATCAATTCATTTCGCAGAGACGTGAATTCCGTCAGTTTTTGTGTGACCCATTCGGATACAAAAAGGGCCACACCATCTCCGAGGAAAAGCAGGTGAGTTAAACACGATGTCATCTGGGTGCGGGAGGAAAAGTAATGGTACAAATAACTCAGTATAATAAATTGTCTGCAAAAAGGTCGTTTGCGATGACAATTTTTTGATGTATCACAACAGAACAGGCCTAAAGCAACTTCGTAGAAAACAGAAGGCAACAAGGTACTCAAATTTCAAAAGAATTTCACTATCAATAGAATGGTTACGAAGTCCTAATTTTTCTGTGACAACTGAAAACATTCAGTGATTGTGCAGAAATTCAGCTTCTCAGTAGCTTAACCAATAGAAAATAGTTGTGGCTATAAGAACTGATCAGGAGCCTTTGATTCAAGAATACCATCAATGAAACAATGAAAACAAAGACTTCACAATCCATTACGAGCCAATCATCCAGGCGTTGATACTCGTCTTTTATAGAGGACCATCCATAGTGCCAACTTGGTCCTCGTTTCAAGATGAATGTAGGATGCCACTATCCAGTTCCAACAGGGGGTAAACACAGTTTCTGCTGGTTTCTCATCTACGTTCATGCATCTATTCATTTCATCAACTTGTCAATCACCTACGCATAGATCTATCAAGCAAACAATCAGCTGGTTTCAACAAACGCACTTACGGTATTTAGAAAGGGACCACTAAAGAAAAGTCCGTCAAAATCCAAGACTATAAGACAGTGATCCAAACGATGAACTGTGGATGTATGACCCTTTGAGAACGAGTCAAATATAACAGTGTAATCAGGCTAACTAGGGTGTGGCGAACTGGAAAATATAAAATTGTTTAACTGATCTCGTCCGCCCTCGTCGCACCTACGCACAGCAGAAGCAACTGGGACATTATCGGGTGGCACAGTGAGTAAGTGAAAGATGTGGAAAAGAGCGGAAAACAGGTGGATACGACAGAAAATGTTTGGATAGTGATGGAAATCGTGTGAACAAAATGTTCTTATAGACCATCAACACACTACCCTCCATAGTTAATGTTAACTGGTGGACAGCAGCTGGTTCTTAAGCTCTTCGGATGATGTCCAAGGATCAACGGAACTTCCGCAATACTGGAGTTTTTAATCAACACGGCGATTCGCATGTCATCTCCCAAGCTTTGAAGCTGTAACATCATCATCCTCATCATCATAGACAGTAATACATCAGTGGTTTAAACTGATGCTCACTCGTTGGTGCTATCCGATACGTGCGGTTGAACGTAGACATCGGTGGTTAAATAGCTGGAGACGGTTCACGTCTTCAATCCTGAGCGGTCATGTGTTGCTGCCGTAAAGTAATACAGCCCCTCTGTTGTCTAATATACGCGACCCTTAAGCTTCAGAGAGATACCTTTCTGTCGTCATCTGAGTGCCTCAAACAATCCCCCATTATTTCGTCCATGACGAAATTGAACAAAAATGGTGAAAGAAGACAGTCTTGATGAACGCCGCTCATGGTGCTGAAACTGTCACACAGCTCACATTAACCCCTTACCTGAGCCGAAGTGTGGGAGTAAAGCGCCGAAAGTACGTTCACATACTTGTTCCGTACACCCCTGCGTTTAAGCGACTCTAAAAGTGCAGATCGATCCACCGAATCGAGCGCACCTCTATAGTCGAGAAATATGACAATTGTTGGCCGGCAGTATACATGATGCTGCTCCAAAATTTGACGAAGGGTAAAAATATGATCTATACATCCCCGACCAGGACGAAACCCTACCTTATTCTCTCTTCTTCTCCAATGTTTAACTCCCGAACTGCAGTGAGCCGACGAAATATGATGGATGCCAGAACCCTAGAAATGACTGGGGTCAAACTAATTATCCTATGGTTTTCACAAAAGCTCCCGATACCCTTTTTGAATACGGGAACTATTATCGCGGGAATCTAGCACGGAATGATGGTCTCCGTCGTCCACACAAGTTGAAACAGCTGAGTCAAGGCCTCGACTAACACCTCTCCACCTT
>LUCH01000409.1:186258-214552 GCA_013368495.1 Paragonimus heterotremus
CTGTGTGCAGCAGATAGGGCGAGACGACCGATGCAGTATGGAATTACTGGTGTTGTAACTATTCATGGCTGTGTGTGGGTTTAAATACTGCCAGGGCACCTAGACCTAGACAGGAGAATGATTAGGATTCTTAACCAAAGCCTTTGGCTCAAAAGCCTGTACCGCAAGGCAGCGGGTGGGTGGCAGTGTACCAGAACTGGTGCACTTTTCGGAAAAAGATGCCAATCTTCTTCCAACCCCCAACCTGAAGGACCAAGAGACTGGTTTGTCAGACCTCTACCTATTGGCCTGCCTGGCATGAGTGACTCTTTCGGTGTGATGGCCACACCGTCCAGTTTAGCCCAATAGGTCACCGAGATGCGCAAGCCGTCACACCACGTCAAGGTCCAGTCTCGTTGGTGATAGGCCTATGTCCGGTAGTAAACTGACCAACATGTAGTAAGAGAACAATTACATTTTTTTAGTTCGTTGACTAAGGACATGCAGGTCTGTACTTAAAGCCCCACACACCTATAAGTGCGAAATCTCACCTCACGATAAAAACGTACCCACTCTTGCTTTCTTTACTAAACACAGTTTGCCTGATTCTGTCGCCAATTTGTCCCAAGTAAGTTGCACTCAACCAAATATTTAAAACATTACCGAGTAGGTACACAGTAAAATGGCGAGGACACCCATGATCTTTGCCACAGTTTGTTATCTGCGGCATTCGTAAACTTTCAGATTACTGTTCAAAAACGAGACTCACATGTGCGAACCAATGTGTTCTATGATTCAGAAATCGTATGAGCGGGAGTATACATCGAACAACCTTGGAACACACGACGAATTCATCAAATAGCAGTGTACAGTCGACGATGGTTGCATCAAATGCCCCATGAACCAGGTATACATTTACCTGGTCGAATACTATTTACCGAGATCACTAATGATTGGAGAAAATCATGGTGATCAGACAATGACGCCATCAGTGAATGCAACCTGCAAGAGTAGGAATCCCGTGATAACCCAAACTACTTATTCGGAACATTAAACGACATGGCAACAGGTCTGCATCCAAAGAATTGCATTTGGTCCATAGATCATACAGACATCTGGAAAATTGATATGCCAAGCATAATACTGAACAGTTAAAACAGTCAAAACTGATGCCTTACTCCGACACTTTTGACGCCTTCTACATTCAAATATCTCAAGGTTGAAGGCATAGATAAACTGAGCTGATCTGCAGTTTCCTCGGTGAGCTAACAAAAGCTAACATCTAGACACTGCAATGTAGGACACATTTTTAAAGCTTTCGGGAGTATGGGAGCAGCCTGATCTAAGGCCGGACTACGTAAAAGGTCTAACAAGGTAGGAGTTCGGATGGACGACAGCAAGTATTCCGGTGGTGTATTCTTCCTCAAACTCAGGCGTTTGCGAAAAACCGGACTGTGGGATAGATCGTACCATAAACGGCACACAACTGGAATTGACTGAAGTAGATCGATCAACGGAAGAAAACGGAATATAGCTACGAGTAGTTGAGAGGGAAGTAAGTGGATAAAATAGGAGGAATCGTTGGCGGTCACAGAAGCTGTAACATTTCTACTACGAGAGTAGGTAGCCGATCATACAGAAAACTCACTATATTCAGAAGGATCAATATCTGATTTTCCATATTTAAGAACATATGTGCCAACTAAGTCGCTATCATAGGCTGAAGCGGTGTCGTATTCACTATCAGTTGCACAGAAGCACCGGATAATTCTATCAGAAAAATGAGCCCATGCGCAATGCTGTGCCTGCTGATACACACGGTATTGGGTCATGTGGTCCATATATTGCCAAGTAAAAATGCCAGCATAAAACCAGCAAATTCCCGGTTTGGTATTATTGTACCAAAAAAGCCTTAATCATAAGTCAACTGTTCAGACCAAAATTTACTGTCACAATGCTCAGGTTTTCAATTCTTGAAGTTCCCGAACCAAAACACTTGGGGGAGGGGAGGAAGCACGAAAAACGAACTTAATCAGCCCGTCTGAAATTACCGTACAACAGTGTTGTATCTTTATATACACTGAACATCACCAACAATTGATCGCAGCTGTTGCAGTCTCATAGATTTTCCAGGCAACCTCTTTCGAAATAGGAATAAGACAGCTAGAATCAATTGTGCATGATGTCAATTTACACAACAAAAACAAAATCCCCCACTAATCATCGATGTTGTATTTATAAATGAAAATGACCTCATAAAGCAAATGAAATGCCAAACACCCTTCAAAAACGCTTCAAGCTATCTGACTGGTTGACAGAAATTCCATCAGGTAACGAAGGTTAGGGGTATCACATACGAAATCTCACTTGAGGTTTGAAATCAGCGGGTAATCAGCACAAATACCTTCATAAAACAAACTGGAAATAAAGACGGCGGATTTTATGATACAGTAAGTTCCACTTGCAAGCGTAAGCGTCCAGCCTAAAGTGAACAGCCAACGATTGAACATGACATTTGAAGTGGAGTTAATCGCACACTAAATGTTGTGCAAATCGTCTCGAGGTTAGAAGTTCAAGGAATGGTAAGGCGTAAAAGCCGTTCATCTTGATGGAACATAAAAATGCCGAAATTCAGTCGAGTATATGAAAAGCGCACGAGAAGGAACACAGATTGAAAGACATACAGAACCCCAAAAGCAGGGAGTAAGAGTGGATGATCTTTCTACACAAGACAGCAAATGACTTCTGCTACACTAACGCAATTGCCAGGCCAGACCATCCCGTTAACCTCGACTTTAGACTTACCATGTTAGACAGGCCAGAGAGAAGTAGTCAAACGAAAATTAGTTACACTTGTTGCGAACTCAACAAGGTTTAACTTTGCATAGTTAGACTGCACTAAGATGCTACGCGAGAATATCAAAGATGCTGTAGCTCACTCTCACAGAAAAAACAGGTGCCACTGCCATAAATTTCATAGAGGACTTTGAAACCACGGAAGCAAATCAATAAAACACGTAAACCTACTCACCCAGAAGTGCACATCCAAACGATGTTCGACGAGCCAACCGGTGACTGTCTCCGGAGAGGCCGACGAGTCTAAGGTGACGTGTTGCACCGGAGGTGGAAACACGAGTGCAGCGTCCAGTAGAAGATTGGCCAGCCGACGTAGCGATGGGACAACGTACAACGGTTGGCGAGATACTTGATAGAGAAGCCAAATGATTACCCAATGGGGGAGTACTGATCCAGCCGAGGGAGTGTAAGTGGATGTGGACGGGTCGATCATTGTGGGCAGCTCCGGTGGTAATGGTATGGTTGCAATAGCTAGTAAGGCTTGTACGGTGCACAATCGAACACGGCTGCCCTGTGATGAATTACATGTGAAGAAACCTGAAGCGTAATCATTGGTCAACAAATACTAAAACAAGTTCACAAATACAAACCAATTGCACCGAAATCAACTCGAAAAACTTACTGACCTACCATGAAAAATTCATAAGCCAGTTGGAGTAATTCCACCATCAGACGACAGTTGGACCAGACGCCCAATAATTGTTTGTTTGCTAACGAGGTTGCACTGAGGTCTAGTTTCGGAATTTCTGATGAACAGACAGTGGACCGCGTTTCAGTCAGATTGGTGGACACAGCGACTACGGACTCAACTCCTGCTGCCTGTTCATCCAGTTCAGGGCCACTGTCTGAGTCTGACGAACCAGAAGAAGAAGATGAAGACGAAGAGGTCGCTACAGTCGCCGTTCGACTGACTGCCATTGCAGTCAAATCTGAGGGACTCAATTCTCGTGCACGGCCGTGCCACCGAGATCGTGGCCGTTTAGACACAGAGGGAGAAGAAACCCCATTCACAACTGAGGTCAATTTATTGGAGTTGGTTAGCTGGTCAGTTAGGAGATCAACGTCGTTGCGTACATCGCTTTGGCACCCGGTGGTTGCCTTCAAGCGAGCACCGTGGTTTAGTAGGCGTTTCAGCGTGGTTAACATCTGTGTAGGTGGAATCATGCAAGCGGGACGGAGTCGAGCCAATACCCAAGAACATACTCCAGATATGAATTCATCTGAGGCCGCGTTGGATAAAACCAGTTCACGAATCTGTCCCGGGTACAAATCGATAAATGGGTAAACAATCAGGCAGCCAACTTATCCTGCTTAATAAGAAGTCGATTGTACAAGTACAGAATAACGAACGGCAACAACCACAAGGAGTGGATCAAACAAGCTCATTGCAAATAATCCTTCGAGTAATGAATGAAAACAGCGACAAAAATAAAGTGAGTTAATCCTTTTGTTTGACTTTCTGTCCAAACAACTAGACAAATCATGCGCATTACCCGGACATAAGTAAATGCACTCGAAATAGATGGAGATTCCGAGATGCTTAATTTGAAGGTCATGACTGTAATCGCGGAAATACCACATTTAGACACAAACCAAAAAGCTGTTGTAACAGAACGGCCTCACCACATTGAGAAAAACAGTACGACTGAGTCCTATCGGTCCCTGTCAGACATTGATTAGAATCTCTCTCAACCAGATGCACACTCTAGTACAGCTGCACTAAAAGCAGCTCAGTAAGCTCTTACCCCATAAAGCGAACACTTAAATTTGAGTATAAGGTCTAGAAAATCAGATTAGACTGTCCAGGAAACATACCGCTAGCAATATTTCTTAAGCTTCATTCGCTATCAATAATGAATTGAGTAATGCAAAACGTTTTGTTGAAGATATGGTAGTTTCTCAGTGAGCCTGAATCATTTAGATATAAGACAACAAACCCCAAACTCCAGCGCCAGGTATCAATGTCGCATGTAAAGACGAGAACTCGAATGTTGGACTGGTTTCGTCCGCTTGAAGCAGATGTATAAACCAACGGACAAAACTAAGGAACCAATCGATATATAGTGTCACAGTGTGTCTATTTTTGCATCTTACTACCCGAGACAGTCACATGCAATGACTGGTTAACGTTGGTTGACACGCACATAAGCATTCTGAGCTAGTGAAGAAACTCGGGAAACCCATAAAGCCGTTTCACGGGTGCGCATTCTACTCACCTTTCGGACAGATAAGCACACGACTCGCGTCAAACGCGCGCTGGTAGGTTAATTTGAATTATGCTAGGTCAAGAGATTTAATGTTTATCAGGTTTGTTTAAAAAACAATATTTTGGCCTTTTCACAAGGCGTTGGGGCACAAACAAAAATTTCCTGTAGCGATCTACGAACCCATACACAGGATCGACCAACGACTTCAGAAGTGTACTTCTATGTATAAACAGCAATCATCGGAAATATAGACTGAACATAGCCCACAATTGATCGCACCTGTCGCATTCCCATAGACTTTCCAGTCGGCCTCTTTCGAAAAGAATCACTAGACTAGAGTTTCGCTCTTGTCACAGCTCGTCAGTAGTACATATCCTTGACACGACCGGGATTAGAACTCCGGCCATGCTTTCATGAGGTAACCGTGTTTACCACTGCGCCATTGACCTCACATAAGGCACGAACAAATTAGCATATGTGAATGCTACACTATTTTCGCCTGTGAGTTATGATCAGGTAGTCCAATCGCCTTGACTGGAGACACATTAACTGTTCTGTTAATTCTAATCGATGACTCCTCGACTAGGACTTCTCTTCAAGTTGAAATCACAGAACTCATTAGTTTGTTGAGCGGTATTTTGATTACTTACGAGTAGTAGATGTTCAATCTATACGAGAACCAAAATCCCCTACTACTCATCGGAAATATGTCTAGCACCTTTAAAAGGTACCTTATTGTAAAAAAAACTGAGCTTCAGGTGGAATCGAATCAGCGGCAGAGGCGATATACTCCATGTGATAAGCGCTCTCTATACCCCGAACTACGAAGGTACGAAGGTTCCGTAGCTCAGTTGATGGAGCAATTGCCACGAACAGGCATGCTGTCCATATCGTTAATTCAGGTCCAGCAAGTGTCCATACTCTTCGTCGTTGAGCCTCTAACAAGTTAACGGACCTGGCACACTGCTTATTAGCAGTACATTCAACGCAATTAACGGTAGCTGGATACTCGCACGATGAAAATGTCAATGAAAGGTATGGAATCTAGTGTCAAGAAGAAGGTTAAGCAAAAGAATAATATGTCGTGGGGTGTTACCAGCAATCTCTTTAGAAAGCGAGGTAAGCTTTGCTAAGAAGACCAGTGGGAAGCAATCAGTAATATTTTGAGTGCATTTGCAAAGAGGAGAATAAATTTGGAATCCCAGGTGGTGGGTAAAGTGACAACATATTAGACAGGTTGTTACTGTCATCCATTACGTCCAACAAGTGCAGTGATTGAACACGAACCATTAGCATGAGTCTAAAGCCACCTTCTTACCTTGAAACATTCACTGCTATACGGCACATTCGGTCACACGTACTGTCAAGCTGTCCAAACTTGTACACGAACAATAACAGTAATGGGGGCCTGAACTCACAGCTGTGTCAATGGAAGTCGAAGGTCTCTACTAACGATCTGTTGCAAGATCTCAATAGTGGAAAATGACATATACCGCATATGACATATGATATATATGGCAACCTGATCATTACTCGCAAGCGAAAGTGGTTGAGTGTTCACATATGATAATCCGGTCGTGCCTAACGTGAGGTCAGTGGCGCAGTGGTTAACACGGTTGCCTCATGAACAGCGTGTCCGTGGTTCAAGTCCCGGCTGCAGTGGTGATGATATGCACTACTGACGAGCTCTAATGAGAGCGAAACTCGAGTCTAGTGCTTCTTTTCGAAAGGGGCCGACTGGAAAGTCTATGGGAATGCGACAGCTGCGATCAATTGTGGATGATGTTCAACTTGAAATTAACCAAATCCCCGACTAGTCATCAGTAATCTATGGTTGGATTCGACAAAACCAAAAGCACTGTGATGTTTCGAAAATTGCTGAAGGGGAATAGGCTGGAGTGAAAACGAGCTGTCCAAATTATTCAGACTACGTCCCGCAAATCTGATGTATGAAACTACACAGGGATGTTAGTGTCAGAACATGCATCAGTTTTTAACGTAAACAGGACAAGTCGTAGTCGTGAAAGTGGTAACTAACGCAATCAACACCAAAAAAGAATATACAAAACGTCCTATTGCGACAGTCATACAGCCCAACAAACTCACAAGAACCAAATATCCTAACTACATCCCGAGTGTCATACACATACGAAGATCCCTAGGTCAACCAGGTTTTTGTATTCTAAGAATGAGAGTTTTATGTAGGATTGGAACTAGCAGTCGAACTCTTAAAAATGACATCTACTCTCCAGAAACTTCAAACAGGATGATCGGAAGGAAGAAGTCTGCAGGTGAACGGATTCGACATCACCAAGCATCAGCTTCATGGTTCACTGACTTTCTCCCAATCGTATCGTGTGATTGAAATACATCTCGCTTTCGGGCAGGTATCTTTTAAGCATTTCCTAATTAAAGGAAGGGTTGATCCGAAAGAAATTTGCCACTTTACGAACGAGAGATAATCGTGTTTATTGATTGCGCCTCACTAGCGACTCAGTCCCTGTAGTGATGGCTGACCTAATTAGTGAAGCTAACTCTGTAAAGTTCGTTGAACGGTACTTGGTTCGGCGCTAAAGGAATGACAGAACATGGACGCTATTTCATGCAAGAAGCGGAGTGTCACAATCTACTCGCACAGTTCTGTTCAACGAAGTACTTGTCAGGATTGTTTGGTTTTCTGCATCCGCTGGTACATGCGCAAAGTAAAAGGCAAAAATTGTCCACGGCTTTGCACTCACAAGACTGTGGGAACCCTGGGTGGATTAGAACAAAAGACAGAAGTAGCATCTCCAGACGCAGCAAATGCTCCACCAGCGGAGCTACGAATTCACGCCAGAAGCTCAGAAACTTCACATTTAGACTCAGTTACCCACTGAACCCATTGTGTCATATGGAATTCATCAAACGATCCAGGAGATTGAAGGCCCAAACTTGATTTCTCAACTGGTTCATGCTGGAGTCCATCAGCGTTATCGATGAGCATTGAAACTGTGTTACTCGTAAGTAGTGTCACAGATTTGATCATTTAGAGACGACCCAATCGCGAAAAACCTTCTTTGTGTCAATTCCTGTCACTATCACCACAATGACAACTTGAACAAGATCTCTGTTACCGATCTACGATATGTTATTTTTGGGCCGTTGTGCTGGTTCGTGTTATACCTGCCTTAGACACCCTCAAAATTAAAATTGATACAACTGGTTCGGAAGAACCAGAGTCCGATGTTAAATGTTGAATATAAAAATTGATCACGAACTGATTTCAAATGATGGAGGGTGTATTCAGTTCATCAGCAAATGTGAAAATAACCTTGAAATGGTCCTCGGTAGACGCGAAACTCACCAATAGTCGTAGGGTGGTGCGTAAAAATCTCGGTTACTCAAACTACTTTAACTGCTTGTGATTGGACGGCATTCCGCATTTGTCCCGGTAAGTCATATGGCAGTAAATTCCTCTTTATTTGAAAGCCCAACATGCACTTAAGTGTGAAAATGTACTATAGCTAGCACAGACAATTTTGAGCTATGGTAGAGTACTTTACTGCCAAAATAAAACGATGTTTGAATATGGCCTACACGGTTGGTCTTTTGGAAAACTTAGAAAATTGAAAGACGTATCCATCAATCAAGGAATAGAACACTATTATAGGTTGAGTGGATAAGATCATAACTCTATATAAGAAGGCAACAAACATCCTATATTTGTGTGTTACTCACCAAACTAATTACGTCACCCAGTACAGGTTCGGATGCGTACAAACCATCTTCCAATCCGTCTCCGTTGGAATCTCCAGCTGTTGAACCCGTCTTCTGTTGATTCCATTGCCACCACAACACAAAATATTCTCCGAACAAAGGAGTTAAGTGATCAAGCACAGCTAGTCGGCTTGTTGGACAGGAACGCAACAACACTCGAGTCAACTCGTTAAGGCGTTGCCATTCTGACGGGGATTTTCGAAGCAACGAACCCTGTGCACCACCACCAGAATCGGTGTTCTGCGAACTGGTATTGATGCAAGCAAGCACAAACCGTCTCCAATGACTTCCGAGAGTGCCCATTATTCTGAAATATGAACAACGAATGCGACTGGCTTGAAGTAATAAGATGAAACACCTTAGAAATCCGAGAAATGATTGAAAAATCATCGGTTTACGTTTCGTGATTGTTCATTTTATTTATATTACATGACAGCTGTGTGATTATGGTCTGAAAATGGTTGCTTCTAGAAAAATATTTAAAAACATCTGCAAATTGAAGAAATGTGATAGTCTCAAACTAATGATCGCTTTGTATAACATAATCAATAACAGCCTTCAGTCTTCTCAAACGTTGTTTGGCCGCTACAGTAAGGGAATCTAATTCGGTCCGACGTCGCTTTTCTTCAGCACAACGTTCATTGCTGAACAGTACCGGTCGAACAGGCTGCGGATCTGTGGATGGCAAAGCAATGTCCCTCAACAACCTTTTGGATCCCCAGATCGATTTTAAATCGGAGACCAAATGTGCACTATATTTGACCACTCGGCCAGAAAAATCGGACGCTGACGGTAGATTGATGAAATCCCAACAGTTGTCCTCGGTCAGAAAGGCATCCCTTGATGGCGGTATCTCATTTATCTCGTCTTCTGGCTCCGATGTACTATGTCCGGATACTTCAAACTTGTGTGGTTTCAAACGAGATAGCTGTGTCAAATCTATGTTATAATCAGTCGCTTTGTCAGTCTCTTTCTCAACAGGATGTGTCCCCGTCGATGAGCATATCAAACCAGATAACCAATCTCCGTTACATGCTCGGTTTTGTTGACTCAGCTCGACAGCACGAGATTCGCCAAGGGCCCAGGTGTGTTTAAACAAATCTCCATGAGAGGTTAATCCGATGACTTCCACATCAGCATCCTTGATGTTCTGGTGACTTTGTATCCGACTGACCATGCCACAAAAACTAGCTTGCAGACGAGATTTTGTCGAGTCCTTATTCAATAGTCTGGTCGGTAATTTCAAGTGTGTATTGTACGTCATCTCGGTCAGGCGAGACCCGGATATACTAGGACCAACCAGCTGTGGTCCGCAACTCGCTTGGCCCGGAGGTGAAACATTTAGACCAACAAGCCCGATATCCGCAGGAAATTGTGCGGCCGCGGAGAGAAGAAATTGAGGCAGATCGTAAACGTCTCGTACCACCTGCTCCACTGAACACCAGTGAAGATAGACCGGTGAGCCGAGCAGATTGTGCGACCAATGCAACACGGTTCGACCAGGCATACGTTTGTCTAACATAAACAAGCTAAACGGAGTAGCAGCCAGAGCGTACACATCACCAAAAAATTTTGACGGACTGCAGGTCAGGCATTCAGCCATGCTAAACGGCGACGGCGGTTCAGTTGGACTGGGACTGAGTGTGAACAGCTCCTGCGCAACTTTTGTTTGCCTGGTATCCACTAACAGTAGCCGACGAGTGGTAGAAAAACACAGTTCACCAGGATGACTAGCATAACCAATACGAAGTCCAAAGTTGGTGGCAACAGAACCGATTGGGGATTGCGTAATACGTTTCCATGAGGTGGTACTTAAGGAAGATACATAGGTCATCAAGGTGGATTGGACTGGATCTGTGATATCCGCGAATCCAGCGGCGTTCATCGTGCCAATGTGTTCTCCAAGGTGTCCATCAATACAGTCCTCTAGGGCGATGTGACAAGACCAGACGGGAACCTCGTTACGGTCCCCTGCAGCGGAATAAACTTGGACATAGCCTAGTGTGTCACCAGGCGACTTTGAACAGTGGCCTGCAATAGCAAATTCGCTGGGAAGCCAAGGATTCAAACATACACTGGTAGACTGGCTAGGCAGCTCCGGTCTGAACGCGTGACTGATGCAGGACGAGCGCGATTCACCGTTGATGTGTAGCTGCATAAACTGGACATTTGCGTGTGATCCTTGTGATGGTGAACTCCAACGTGTCACAACTGCGTAGTTCGAGGCGTCTTTCAGAGAAGCCGCATCTAATTCACATAATCTTGTTTGGGGTAGAAACACACCCGGAACATCAACAAAAATAGGGTTTAATTGATTCTCGGAAATATACTGGTCCGGGACGTTGTGCCATAGGCGAGGGACACTGTGAGAACATGTTGGATGAGGTGTGGACCACAAAAGCAAATCGTCGAAGGCGCACAATAAACCATGTCCCTGATAATCTGGGTGCACAGAGCGACTGGCCAATCGTATTACGAAAGGGTCCAATGCGGCTAGCAGACGGTGTTCGTTCGTTGACGTATTATAATCCAGAAATTTTTCAAGAGTTAAAGGTAGGCAATGCTTTTGAGGAGCCCTTGAAGTCCTTCGCCGACGTTTTCCTAAAGATCCCTCCGTACTATCGTTCTGTCTCGCAGTTTCCGAGTTCTGGTCACGGTTTTTAATTAGGGACAGTTCATCTATTACACTGTTCGCCAAAACATCCTCATCACTACAGATAACGGATTCCGCATGTTCCGGTTTCAAGTGAGACCGAATAAAACTTAGAACAGCCAGCTGGTCGTTCTCAGTTGTACAGTCTTGGCCCATTACAGCTAACTTTTCCAGCTGTTCCAAACATTCCAGCACTGTGGCTGCATTAGCGGATCTCTCATGCAGAATTCCTGCATTAGGGCGCAACAAACCCAGCAACTTGCCACATAAAAAGTTGGCGGCAGCTTGGTCGAATAGAAGTGGGTCGTACAACAGACCGGTATAACCAAAGTCGTACACGCTTGCCAGATCACAGAGGGTAGCAGAGAAGTTGGCGCTAATAACAGATCCCATAAACTTGTCTTCACATGAATCGGAGCTACAACTGTGTTGACGATAGCCAGACGCAAGCAACGGGGATGGAACGGTGCAATAAAACAACTTGTTCTTTAACGAGTCCGACAACTGGGGTAAAATCTGTGCGGACGGATAGAGAAAAATAGGGGCATGATTAACTGAATTCCATATCGCTCAGAGCAAAAATGATTGCATCAACAGAAAGTGATGAATAATAAATTTTCATCGACGGATTGAATGGACAGGTTGTATGATGCATAAACTGACGTTAGGAGGTAAGCCACTTAATTGTTTTTGGATCATTCAACCCAGCGTCAAAACAGAAAGAAGTTAATCTTAACCATTTTTCAAACGACATTTTCGTCTAGAAGACATTAAATAGGGAAGTTAAACCCTGGAATTATCCCTGGTTCCAAACCAATCGAGTATCAAGTACAGTGATTCGCACAAAAAGCGAATCCGTAGAGTAATAAATTTCTATACTGAGTAGCTCCATCGAACAAACAAACTAAACAAAACCGTAGATAAAACCTTTTCTGATGTTTCAAATGGACCTTCTATTTTCACGAAGAAACAGTGTGACAATCTTGTAAGACCAAATCCAAATGCTCAAGGGAATGTATTTGTAGGTGTCAGTTTAGAAAAACCATGTCGGAACAACGTCTGTAGGATGATGGCAGGAACATGGGCAGTGTTGTCCAGTGATTACCTCTAGAAATGTATACGAAGCGAGCATAGTTTAAACGGTTCAACTATAATGCAAATAATGACTCCGTATAATCGTTACAAGCTGCTACGCAAGGTCAGATAAAAAGCAGCTTTCACTCAGAGGGTCAACAGAGCCTTTAAATAGTAACAGTACTGTTGATGGGCGACTTTCATCAATCCTCATTAGCACATGGCTATTTCGACAGTTCTTACAAAAGTGAAGTTTTGCAACTTACTATGTTACATCCACACTGACCGAATTCTAATGGAATAAAACGTCCCTATTGCGCTCACGACAAAGTATTTCTTGTTAAACGGAGTTTTGTACGTTAGGTTCACCAGGAAATGTAATGACAGTTGAGAGAGAAAAAAGTAAATTGAACCAAACCCAGATTATCTTCGGCTAATTGTCAATAAACTGGCAGCAAAATGACTAAACTTGTAAAGTGAACTGAAAACGGATACAAGTAGCTCAACGGAGAACAAGGTGTAACTAGCGAGAAAATGGCTAACGGCCAACCAAATGAGCATTGGGAGTGAATTGGAACAAACAAGGTCTGACCAGCATTACAAAATCTCAGAAGTGGATGACGCACAAGTGATAGTTAACATACCGCCATAAGAGGCTTGGCTGAATGATCACAGATATTATTCCTTTGAATTCCTTTGAAAGACCGTGTCAAATTTATTTCAAATGACTTTCAAATATATGGGTGGTGGATCAGACCTTCGAACACCCGACTCCTGCAAAAAACTTGACCGTATCGATACCAAATGGGACCCACTAAGTCAAGTAACATGTCAGTAATCAGTCGAGGAAACATACTCAGTATTTGAGCTGGGCTATTCACAAACGATTAGAGCACTTGAAAAATGATTTGGTATGCGTCCCCATAGGAAGTTCGTTTATTGCAGGCTTCCCACTGTGTGTATGCGTATAACTCCGCCGGCTATATACAACTTTCCTAGACCATAATTCGAAGGGTTCTGTTTGAATAATGTACCACATTCGGTCACTCGCTCCTTTAAAAGTCACAGAGATATGAGTGAAACTCACACACACAAGCAGTTAGTTCCAGTTGAGTCAGTAGTAACCCAACAATGACGATATGGACCGCAAACTACACGACAACCTAGAAAATCCGATCAAGTATAACCCTTTCGCTCAAACGTTTGGAAACGTGACCAGTTCGTGATGATGAGATGAACAGACTCACAATGTTTGATAAGTGCTGCTTCCGCCAACCAGTCTAAATCAGCAGGATCTATATCCCAAAACTTCAGAAACGCACCGAATTAGTCAAACAGTGCAAGTGCCTAATCCACGATCACTTAAACACGAACTTTGAAGGTTAATTGTGTATGTAATACAGACCATTGGTTTAAACCACGAGATAGGCAGGTAGGCACATGGTCACGAACTATGAATACCCAGAAGGTCTTGTTAAATCGGTAGGTGTCACCAGCCGAGTTGGATGGGTCGCCGTAACTAGAATCGTTCGTTAAGTCTTATCCAGCATGGAACAGTACAGCAGTTAACGGTGTGCATCCCTCAAAAGCAATGTTAGTTTTTAAAGCAATCTTTAGCAGTTAAGTTTCAGGTTTTCTTCTATGAAGGAATCCATCTACTGGCATATTTTTTGTTGTAGGTGCGATTAACAGAGACTTATACACAGATGACGCAAGGACACTGCCGTAACAAAACCAGTACTTGGGACAGTACAATTAACAAAACAGAAATGAATATTGCGGCATAGCAAAAAGAAAGGTTAAAATAAGCCTATTACGAAATTAACCAAACATTCCGGACAAAGGGAAATCTCCAGAGGAATTATTGCTGAGGTCAATGAAATCAAATTGTCCGAGCCATGTTAAGTGAAATGGGCTAACTGAGTAGGGTATGTACGAAAGGTGTTTGCGTACAATGATCCATACTGGCGAACACAGACACCGGTGAGTTTTACTCACAGAAAAGGTAAGAAGAACCAACCTGAACATCCTTGCCCTTCAGACAAACTTTCACGGCACCAACACGACCCCAATCTGCAAACAATGCTCGTCCTCGACCGAAATTTTCTTGATGAGTCGGTATCCGACAATGATGGTTACAACGATGAGTATGCACATTCCACCATTCCGGATAATAAGCAGTAGACAAGACTGGACATGTGTCATTCGAAGCGTCTTTGTGTTCTTCCATTGCAATGTTGTAACTGAAACACATATATATTGAACAATCGGACCAAAGCCATAGGTACGGCAGTTTACTGACTGAAGCAAGGGTGGAAAAATCTACAGGTACATTGAAGGTATGGGCCAACAAACCGTGATCAAGGGGCCATCGATTAAAATTAGCGGGAGAGATATTGTCGAATACGGTGAGAGAGTGTAACCAAGCGCGCCAGTGTTGTAAACCTCTATCATTCCGTCTTTTAAAGCTCGCCAATCGTTGTATCGTTCCGCGGTTTGCACCAATTTGTGTATCTTCTTCTTCCCTTAGATTTGCTGTAGCATTGGGGCCACTTACTTCCAATTCATTAGTTAGTGGACGTAAAATATACACATCGTCAACATCTGACTCAAACTCTGCATTGTGAAAAATTCTTACGGATAAGCCGTACGGCTTAGTTAAACATGTGATCACGTACGAAACAGAGGAGAACCAAACGAAGAAAAAGTGGCACTGCTGGAACGTGTACTGTGTTGTTTCATTAGCCATTTTTATCTACTACATAAGTCATACAAAGATAACATTCACGTCGGTGAGACTGACCGTCCGTCGTCTCCAGTAAATTCTCTAATCAGGGGCTAGGTGGATCATCAGGTGAGCAGTCTCGTAGAAGAATACAACCTAAAGTTCCTACACTGCTACTCTCTGTATGTTAAATCACCATGCGCTATTTTTTACGATCTCCATTACACTCCTATGTATTTGCTTCTCCGATCTATGCACATGGCTGTTAACGTTTGCAACCGAACGTATCTGTCCGTGGTAATGACAATGCTAATTGTTGATCACAAGGTCGAGGAGTCGAGCTTCCGTAACTGCGATCGTTACTTATGCCTAGATCTGAGAAGTTCAATAGCGGCCACAAGTGACACAATACGTTGCACATCAACAAAAACGTTATAATGTGAAGGCATAAAAGTTGATTTCATCAATTACCTTTAGATACTCCGTAAATAAGTTTCTTTCGGTGAAAGAAAAAACCGGGATCAGTAAAAAAAAATAGGGAAACCAGATAACAAAAGGTATTTTCAATATAACAACAAACTTACCACTTGCCTAAAGGAACCAGAAAGTACTATACAGCGTGGATAAGTTCAGGCAAAACAAACAAACATCAGTGCCGTTGTAAATCATACGGTTGACAACACAGATCAATCGTTCAGTCTTCCAGACGGTTTCGCCGAACTGATGAAAATTAGTTAACCAACGAACGGTAACCAGGTTTGAGGCCATTGCCATACAACTATGCAACCAAACTTTGTGCAGACAGGAAAGACTTCCTCAATCACACTAGCTGCTTTGACAACTGGTTAGCCAGACCGCAAGTATGAATGTTCACTAATATCGAGCTTTGCACATGATCGCTTTTATTTTGATTTTATAACGCCTGATGGAACTTTATCGAAAAGTAATGTTTGCCACAGTTCGTATACTGCATATTAACTAACCTGCTGTGGATGTATTTGTGAAAGTATTGTCACAAGGGCACTGAAGCTTGACACTGTGTGCAGGCTTTCGCATCTTAATGACCAACTGGGCTGAAATGGACGGTGCGACGATCATACCGAACGAGCCACTCGAGCCAGGTAGGAAAACAGAAGTCTGACAGACCGTAATCTTGTGATTACCCAGGCTAATGACCGGAATAGGGCTAGCATTTTTTCCGGGAAACGTACTAGTTCTAGTACGCATCCACCCACCTGCTGTCTTCCAGTACAAGCATTTGAACCAGAAACTTTCAGTGAGGATCCAAGTCGTTCTCCTGTCTAGGTTTAGACGTCCTAGAAGGACTGCGGCCTACAAATAATCATGAATATTCACATCAATAATTTCATACTGTATCACCGTCTCTCGGCGTAAACCTGGTTGCTCCATTGGCTGGGTACAACGAGGCCGATAAAAGAAAACATGCTACTTCTGGTTCCACCTCACTGTCCTATCCAAGAAATAATTCAGGACCCCCAGACTTCCATTTCTAGTAATTGCTTTACAGCCAATAATAATAACACTGTCCCAGTAAGCTCCATTTTTACCATTTGGCTTCCGGTATCACTCGTCCCTTAATTAGGTATGGGGTATGAAGTAACATAAGTTATATACTTCCGGTGACTCCAAGACCACCAGTAGTGGTCAGGTTGGAGCAGGTAGTCCTCAATACGACGATCGAGGCTGTCCTGGTAGAACGGATTCTAGTTAGCAGTAGACTCCATACCGTCCGTTTGACGGGTTCTGCTAAAGCCAGTTTCAGATTCAAAATCTATAGAAACGTTTCCATTATCTCCGTTTTTGTTCCAGCTGACTGTAGTGACGTCGGTGTCAAGGACATCCTTTACTAAGATCTGACAGCCCCCTCTAGGCTGACATACAGCTCAGAATAGTTCTCTCAGCCGGAGATATGAACAACCAGCTCGACCGCCTTGGTGAAGCCTAGCCACGTTTGGGTGGCGTGTTGGGATTGGTGCCATGTCGTCCGGATAATGTCCGACAGCTGCTGTAGCTGTGCGTCCAGAATAGGCTACTTTCAGCTAGCAGTAATTTTAAACACCGTGCGCGTCGGTGTTATGCTTGGCGCCCCCTTGTCCATAACAGATGTGGTCTCAGATGGATACCATAGATAACAGGGGCGCGGCTCCACTCAGAGCTGTCGTATTTATTGGAGTACGTACCCGGATTCCGATCATGCATCGGTACGTTGTCACTTTGTTCCCTTTTTTTTGGACCACACGGATAACTACTGTAAAAGTGGTCATGCAGATGGAAAAACAAAGATACTAGACTAGCCAGGAATGCAACGTCAACAGTTCTCACCCCGAAAGTTCCAACAGCATATAGGTCTAAATTTCATATCAATTCCCGGGGAAGGTACTATTGCATGCGACACTGCAGTTTTTGGGTTAAACAAAAATTAGATCCCAGAATTGGTATACGTCAAAAGGAATGGTCCTCCTGGAAGTCCACATAACAAGTTCGGAGGAGATAACTACCACTATAATCAACACAGCAGTCTTGAGCCCAAAAGAAGGTATTGCGGCTTGGGTTGCTGCTCACATCAACAGTGGCGTGGAATGTCCTAGAACAGGAAAATACCGAGAAAAGACACAAGATAAATGAAATAAGACTAAACGGAAGTACTAGAAATGATAGAAATGCACGTATGCAATTGACCGCGGCACACTGTCATCTAGGACAACATTTCCAGCCAGCGATTGGAACGACCACGAAGACCCCAGCAAGACAGGCGACGCCTACCCACTCTGCTCAGTGGAGCAGTCAGGGTCTTCATATTTCGTGGCCACGTTGTTGCTTGACCACCACGAGTTTTATCAGACTGTTAGTGGTTTCACTTTATAACGCTCGGTACGGCAAACGTTCAGCTGGCATAACGAGTACATGACCCAACCATCGCATTTGGGCTAAGTAACGGAGATAGCGATGTTCAAACATAGCAAGTCTGTTGATATCTTTCTTGCAAACAGGCCACGTTTCCAAACTACAAAGCAAAAGAAACATACATAGGCATTCTATACTCTTCCAGTTAGCGACAAACGAACGTCTTTTCGACGTCACAGATGATGCAGGATGACAAACGCAACTCGTGCATTTTCTATCCTTACCGACATCTCATTAGCACTATTACGAACTGATGAGATGGTGCTACTCAAGTATGCGAGTGTCCATTATCTGCAACAATGAGAGTATAAGTGGGAATACCTTAGTTTTGAAGCAGCACTTTGCACTTTGCAAGTGCGAATCGTATTCCATACAAACCAGCCCGGTCAATCACCTTGTCCAGCATGGTCTGCATGTCTTCTGCAGAGCGTTATTCGCACTCTCCTTGCTAAAAATGTTAGTTAAGTACCTTGCATTTACGAGCGTAGATCCTCTGGAGAAATAATAAAACAAAACGGGCAGGCACAACAGCATGGTTCGAGTCCAGGTGGTTGCTCCAAAAGGCACGATAGTCCTTAACAGAGTGGTGCTATCTGTACCCGACTGCTATATGATTCAACTGTGTCCACGGCTGAGAAGCACACGGAGGTAACACAGTGCTTCTTCGTGTGTTGGAATGCGGTGCTCGAAATATAAAGACCGTGGGATGCGCACAGCTGTAGTAGTCTTTCGTCATTGTCGGTGCGTTATGCCCAGACACCAAACATACCTCCAAGTCGTTTCCCATCCGGAGAAAGAGCATTAAAATCGCCCGTTAGTAAGATGATGTCTGAGTGTTTAGTTTGCCTCAGAAGGTCAACAACGGCGGCATAGAACACATCCTTGGTAACATCTGAACAACTGTCTGTTGGGGCGTACGCCGATATGATGGACACACAACGCCTTTTTGATTTGCATCGACAGACTTTAACCGACGTATTGAGTCTGACAGCGCATAAGCGACTGTTCACTGGAATCCATTTGGGCAAACATTGTTGTGCTCTGGAACGCAGTGCGATTCCCACCCCAGCCTGACCACGAAATTCAGCTTCGGTGTCACCAGAAACCCGAAAGAGTTGTTCAGTTACGACAGAACTGGATTTCCATCACGGTTCTGAATATGACGACGACCTTCGAGAACTTACACGTAAGCTAACTAAAAGCTTGTGCAAAGACCGTAAGCAATACTTGGTAGAACAGTCGAAATAAATGGAAAGTCTTTATCTGGGGATAGCAGAGGGCTCTTTTCCATGGTCCGTGGTTGTACTGGTCGTCGAGTTGATGTGAGACCACACGTGAAAAGATTGGTTCACTTATCGCCAACCAATTGTGCCGGCTTGACAGGTGGGTTGAACGTTTTGAAGAACAGTTCAGCTGACCTCAACCAGACCATGTGGAAGACCAGACCCGAAATAGTCAGTTATTGTGTTCCAGACGGCAGAAGCAGAATCAGAAGTAGAAGCAGAAGTGGCCCTGGAGCTTAAGTTATTGAAGCGTAATGAGGCTCCTGGTTCAGACCTCCTTCATGCTACACTCTTCAAGGATGGCGGAGACAGGGTGATATCAGAATTGACAAAACTCCTCCAAACGATTTGGGAGACTGAAGAGGTACTTCGAGATTCCCATTTTCAAAGTGGGGATCCGAAATCTGTGTGACAATCACAGAGGCATCAGTTTGGTGTATATTGTGTCCAAGTTATTCATTGCTTCACTAAGCCCAGAGAAAATCAGATATATGAAGAACAAACAGAATTCCGGTGTGTTTAAGCGTGTGTGGACCGCACTTTCACCTTGCGATGGATTTCCGGACATCGGCGGCGCTCTTGTATGCAGACGACGGCAGGAGTCTCTTTAGACCCGAATGTTGTTTTTGATTTAATTGCTCGGTTCGTAACGTTCTCTGGAGCTGTCTTCTTTGCAATGCAGTCCCAACGAAAAACGTGAATTTGTTGAGGTCACTGCATGCTCACTCTACAAGCAGGATGAGAGTTTGTGAACAGCTGTCTCGGGCGTTCATCACTTCTAGTGGTGTTCGTCAGGGGTATCCGATTTCCCCCCTCTTGTTCAGTTTTGTCGTGGACGACATTCTGGAGGGTGCACTTCGAGATTACAGTGGGCTTGGAGTTGAGTTTCTTCCTGGCGCTAGACTGACCGATCTAGGGTATGTGGACGATATTGTCTTACTTAGCCCCTCTGCCGAAAACATGCAGACCATGCTGGACAGGTTGAGCGACCGACCTGGTTTGTATGGAATGCGCTTCGCACCTTCAAAGTGCGAAGTGTTGCTTCGAAACTGGGGCATTTCCACTCCTACTTTCTTTATTGCAGGTAATTCGCTTGAGACTGTGGATAGTTTCACATACTTTGGTAGCACTATCTCGTAAGCTTGTAGAATTGCTGATGAGACGTCAGCGAGGATAGCAAAGGCACGAGTTGCGTTTGCCAAACTGCGTCATCGACGGCGTCGAAAAGACGTTCGGTTGTCGCTAACAAGAAGAGTACAGAATGCTTGCGTATGTTCGGTTTTGCTGTTTGGTTCGAAAATGTAGACAGTTCGCAAGGAAGATATCAATAAGCTTGCTGTGTTTGACCACCGTTGTCTCCGCCAAAAATAGACCATATTAAACGGACTGAGCACGTGAGCAATGCGGCAGTTCGCCGGCGCATATTTCGGAAGGCCAGCCATGCGCGATCGACTGGTCAACTACTCACGTTGCACAATCTGTGATGGTTGGGTCACGTACTCCGTATGCCAGTTGAGTGCTTACCGTACCGAGCATTATATATTGAGACCACCAACAGTTCAGTGAAACCACATGGTGGTCAAGTAACAACTTGGCCAAGAAATATGAAGACCCTGACTGTTCCACTGAGCAGAGTGGGTACGTGTCGCCTGCCTGGATGGGGTCCTCGTGATCACTCAAACCGCTGGTTAGAGACGCTATCCGAGATGGCAATGTGTCGCATTCAATGGCGTATCTGCATTCATACCATTTCCAGTTCTTCCGCTTGGACTTCTATTAATTTTCAACCTTCTTAGTAGCGTTTTCTTCTACGATATTCCACATCACTGTTGAGGTAAGCAGAATCCCGAGCCACAGTACCTTTTGATCAGGCTTATGGCTGCTATGATGGTGAGGATTATGATTCTCCTCGAGGCTAACTCGAGATTATGAGAGGAGGCTGGCTTGGACACTACGTTCGAGGGCCAATCCCGAATTTCGGAGGAGTAGCGATCAACTTCTGTGGAATAGCCAAGTCTTACGAGACAACCCATACTGTAACCTTCTCTGATTTACATGTTGCTACTATGTCTTCGTATCTAATCTCCAACAGACTGCTGGACGAACGCGACAATGTGCTCACTTTGAAGGAAGACTGTTGTGCACCACGGCCGTTTGATGTACACCTGGAAATTTTTTCGAGGTGTGGCTTGGACATAGGTAAAACTCTAATTGGCTACCCCGCCGGAAACGCTAAATCCTTCCTCATCTTAGATGAGTTATCTGCAGTTAATATGATCACCCCTTTTGTTGTCTCTAATGCTCCCCGAAGCTAACAGGAAATTGTCTCTATGGAGAAGGTTAACAAACTCAACCGACACAAATCAACATTTGCGGATACTCGGGACAATCTCCTCCTGCCATTTCCCCAACCTCAGAACCCTCTTAATCGCCACATGTTTTGGAGTGTTTACGGTCCGCAACAGGCTTACTATACGGTATCGCATGGCACACTCTCGTTGGCGGCCTTCTCAAATTACCGGGTTTGGTATCCCATGAACTACCACATTTCGCTCCCTACCAGTGGATACCTCGCTAGCCATTTCCAAGTGTGCGAGGGTTTTGTCCGCGAAGTGTCTGCCCACTAGTAATGACCGAAAAACCTGCCTGCTCACCAACCCTTTGCTTGAGAGCTGTCAATAAATCCAGTACATCTACCCGTTTTCTGCCTGACAATGTCGTGGGAGACGACATCTTACTCCTTCTTCTCGTTGTTTTGCAATCACATTTTATCCATTCTCTTATCTCAGGATGTCCCTGAACTTCCTTCAGCCCCACCAACTTCATCTTGAACATTATGTCTCGGAATGTCACCAACGGGTAGTTCTTGTTCACCCAGCTGGCCTTCGGCTTGGTCAAGCTCATGTTGAACATATCTAGATGATTCCTGATTCCTATTTTCTAGACTTAGGCTATTCTGATGTACTAACGGTGCTAAGGCAGGATTCTTACGCCCAAGGATACAAACGACACAAATGAGACATGCCAATTTCAGAATCGCTTGTTCGGAATACTGCACGTAATCATGGTCTTCTAGGTTACTGCATTTCGGGTGATATTAAACGTTGCACGTGTAACAGCAGATGCCAGTCTCCTCCACTTCCAGTGGGCACCTGTGGTTCCCACACAGAAACTTATTTAACTGGGACCCGATCGTGTTACTACCAGTAACGTTGCAAGAGGATGATCTGATGATCCTGGGTATTACGGAACGCGACAACAAGGAAAAGTCCAGAAATTCTAGGACCTAGTGATTAATTTAAAATCCTTTCCTTCTCAATAAACAAAAAAGTGAGAGACAACTGAGTATAAGTATTTAGAACCGACGCCCAGTGAATCTTACTACTTTGTGATAACTGCACCACTCGGACTAAGTGACCACGGGGTCGTCTTGTTCGGCTGCCTTTGTTGCACGAACCCGGTCAGCTCAACCGCTAATAATCGCAGAAACTTCCGGGAAATAGGTGTGTAGAAAGTACGTGGTTACTTGTAAACGTAGCCCTGGGTGAACTTCACTCCCCCTTCACTCTGTAGATGATTTCTGTGAGAAGCTTAATGCCATCCTTTCCGCAGCCGTTGGTGAATCCACACCACTCAGGCACTAAATGGAACAAGCCTCCATGTCAAGTACGCTCTAGTACACTTAAATTTATTTTGAAGAAGCGGCATGCTTGGATATGCTACCGATTATCAGGATCTGAAGTTGTCCAAAAAATATACGTTGCCTTAAGGAATCGGTGTACATCACCAATTCGACATGACCGTCTTCATTATCAATAACCGCTTACGGGACGCTTTGTCGCAGATCCAAACAGCCCCACACGATTTGCAGCATCAATTCGCAAGGCGAAAGCTAAGGTTTCACAACTCTCAAGTCCATCAGGTCTTACTAGCACTGATGAGCAGGCCACTTATATCATTTCTGAGTTTTACAGCAGTCACCATCAGTTCCTCAAGTTTGTCTTGACACTCAGATCGATGGCACTTACAACGTGGATAATTCCTCCACGGTGGTGTTGGCTAAACCCAGGTGCCTTAGGGACAGCTTTCCTGTCCTCGATGGTATACCTCTCAAGGCGTTGAAAGAAGAGGCCGAACAGCTTGCTGATCCACTTAGCTTACCGTTTACGCAATCCGTCTCCTAGGGAACAGTACCATGCGGCTGGAAACTCGCGAGCATCACACTTGTTTTCAACGATGGTGGGCGTAACTGTTCTAGCGCTAACAGACCAATTGCTTTGCTATAAAACGTCTCAAAAATTTCACAGGCGCTTGTATACGACTCTTTTTATGGGTACCTCACCGCTCGTGAGTTTTTCTCCAATGTACAGCAAGGATTTCGCAAGGGTCGTTCGTGTACAACAAATCTACTAACAGTCACCGATCAGTGGATCAAAGCAGTTAATCAGGGCAATGGAACAGACGTCGTATATCTCGACTTTGTCAAGGCACTCGACCACGTGGATCATGCTGTTTTAATAGACAAGCATTCCTATTACGTGGTACGATGCAAATTTTCCTCAGTGACTTGAGTCGTATCTTGCTAACCATCTGTGCAGAATGCGCATTAATGGTGTATTCTCTACCTGCATCAGTGGAGTGCCCCAAGGTTTGATATTCATCAACGATCTTCCTCTTTCGGTCACTCCCTCATTGTTATTGTTTGCTGACGACGTCAAACTTTGGCGAGCCGTCAACACAATCGATTATTCTTTCATCCCATAGAAGGACCTTGACATTCTATTCAAGTGGTCTCGAGTGGACCATCTTGAGTTTAATATTAGTAAGTGTACAGTTATGCATATTCGCAGCTCTCTAATAACCAAGTATTAACTCGATGGGCACCCGCCTCAGACAACTCTTATCAAGAATGGCCTAGGAATAATTGCTTTGCACACTCTATTGAGCTCTGCGAACGCCGGAACGAAGTTAAAAGAAACTAGCAACGTCCTGGCGTTATTGAAACGTCTCTTTGGCCAGTCCAACCCTAGTTGTATTCAGCTTCCTTACAATAGATCCGTTCGACCGAAAATGCAACGGCGATCTGGCCACCTTATCTCCAGAAGGAGATGAGTGCAACGTCGAGCCACTAAGGCAGTCTGAGGTCTAAAAACTGGGCCATATGAGGAAAGGCTGAAATTTTTGGACGTATACTCGTTAGAGTATCGTAGGTTTAGAGGTGACTAGGCATCAACCTTTTTGATAATGAAGTCCCCGGATCATCCGTGCCGACTGAAGCCCAACAGGGGAAATCGCATGACGCTGAGGAGCCACCGCCTAAAACTAGAGGTCCAACAAAGCAGACTAGAATGCAAACAGCTTTCTCTCATTGCGCGTTTGCAAGGCTTTGAATGCTCTACCGGACCATGTTGTTTCTAACTTCGCAGCAATTTTCAAGGCTTGCCTTGACGAACATCTGTTGCATTAGTTCGGATGTTGCACCCTTTTCCCTACTTCAGTCCACTGCTGAGGACCGTGAGATTCTACGCATAGAGGAAAGGAATCCTCAGAAGCTCCAGCTATCTACTGCCGCTTACAACCCATTGAACCCACTGAACCATTGGAGATACGAAGAGACAACCAACACAGTGGCCCATCTAAGTCCCTTTCGTCGCCGTATACCACGATGCCTTACAGCAATTCTGATGCCACTGCTTCTTGGACCTTCGAAAGTCGTTGAGGAATGGCAGGTTTCTAAATGGGAGGTTCCTCGATGAATGCTCAAAACACGCCCCCACCGTCAGAAGTGAATGGATCCACAAGGGTTGACGAATGACTGTGCCAGAAGCTTGCGCATTTTCTGGAGAATTTCGTAAGTCATAAGTAACTGGACAGCTATTGTCGGAAGCTTGTGTAATTCTGATAATAAACATTCCCCTCTAACACCAGAAAACCAAACCTCATGCTTCCAATGGCCTGTCAACGAATCAATGGATTCTCAGATAGAACGAGTGTACTTTGTGTGCAGGCTGAGGGTAATTTGAGATAAGCAATGGGAGAAATTGTCACGCTCATGTGACACCCAGAAAGTTACATTCAAATTACACTCACGATTATGCGCTTAACACGTACAGCTGCACTTACTACGTCCAACCTTTGGTTCCACATGAGACTACATACGTGATCGTACAGTATCGTCGTGAAAGGCGTAATACCGGAAGCAGAAGAATCAGACTTACTGTAAACATATTAAACAGTTACGACGAGAAGCATGAAGAGTCTTCTTTACCATCTGCTGCTAGTAACAAGGTTTCCAGAGGTTTGCGTCTGCAATGGACGTCCTGCCTCGTTTTTTGGATCCACCGCTGTATACGCTCCCTGACTTGTTGATGTGCAACTCCGGTGGAACACCTCACTATTGCATCTAGAAGCTATTACACACGAAGAATTGGATTTTGCCGACGACAGCCTTCGCCAACGATGTGCCGGAGAGAAACTTCTCATTCACACCTCACCAGTTGATGTCGTGGTGTATTTAAAGCCCTACGACATTAGCAATGCAGGCTTTGTAGTTGCTCCCGCCAGCAAGCATTAGATGTGTAACCTGAAAATTATCCATGGCATTCGTAATCCTGTTTACCACTTCGCTGTTCGTCGAAGGTATACATTTGCGAACCAGTTTTCCACTCCATCGTATAAAATCAATAATAACGTCAATTTTCATGGTTCACTGCGAGACCGCATCAGCTTCCACCAGTGCAGCATGTTTATCACCTTTTATGTTCAGGTAACTGCGCTTTTTTAATGACTACATATTTTAGTTTCCCTACGTCGATCATGGAACATCCGGCTCCTACGTTGGAGAATTCTAAAAAGGAGGGAGCTCTTACACGTATTTTAATTAAGTGCGCTTCAAAAAGGTCTAACCGTAGATTCGTGTGAAAACTTGAATGCCAGACTGATTCGAGTGGATGAATATGTTTCGATTCTACGACGCCTTAGCAAGTCTATGTTACATTAAATGAACCAGTGCAATCAGGCGGATGAAACGGTTTGCCTTTTCGTCTGCTAATCGAGTCAGTTGACGATCTGAATCTTCTTCGAATGTAGGCTGGAGGATGAAGAGCTGTACAGCGAAGTGGCAAACAGGATTAAGAATGCCATGGATAATTTTCAGGTTACACATCTAATGCTTGCTGGCGGGAGCAACTACAAAACCTGCATTGCCAATGTCACAGGGGTTTAAATACACCACGAACCGGTGAGGGACATCAACTGATGAGGTGTGAATGAGAAGTTTCTCTCCGGCACATCGTTGGCGAAGGCTGTCGTCGGCAAAATCCAATTCTTCGTGTGTAATAGCTTCTAGATGCAATAGTGAGGTGTTCCACCGGAGTTGCACATCAACAAGTCAGGGAGCGTATACAGCGGTGGATCCAAAAAACGAGGCAGGACGTCCATTGCAGACGCAAACCTCTGGAAACCTTGTTACTAGCAGCAGATGGTAAAAAAGACTCGTCATGCTTCTCGTCGTAACTGTTTAGTATGTTTACAGTCAATCTTATTCTTCTGCTTCTATAGAGTACTGTATACATTTTCATATTCCGCTTCATTTTTATAAACAGTTTGCATCACTTTTTCTTGTACAAAATGAACATCACTTGTTTGACTTGATTCTGCTTAGCAATACACTTTTGGTGCACGCGTATCGTCTCCTTGACGTTTCTGCTTCGCACAGATTGAGACTGCCTGCAGCGAGCTATTCAGCTACTGCGTTTTGAACTGAATGCTGACATTTATACCTTTGCACTGGGTTAGTCTCCTACACTTCCGGTATTAAGCCTTTTACGACGATAGTGAACGATCACGTTTGTAGTCTCATGTGGAATCAAAGGTTGGACGTAGTAAGTGCAGCTGTACGTGTCAAGCGCGCAATCGTGAGTGTAGTTTCAGTGTAGCTTTCCGGGTGTTACGTGTGCCCTATCGCTACTCTCAAACCACACTCATGCTGACTGGGTTGTTAAGAGGTAGGCGACAGCAGCTTGTTGGGGGTCACGCAACCCGGTGCAAAAACGTTGCAGCGATTACAGCAAACAATATGTTTGATAGCCTAATTCAATTATCGCAACTATAAAAAGTATTTATATTCACTGGGTACACGAAATCGCCTTTACAAGGAGCTCCTTCTATGTACTCCGGACAAGGTACGATGACAACCCATCACAAGGCGAGAAACCCGTGCACGTGCACGCCAATATTCGTACACTAACCTTGGTTGAAGGCCATCTGTCAACAGCCTTCAACGGTCATTTCACGGGTTTTTTGCAGATGCGGCAAACTCTCTGACCTGTTATTGACCCGCTTTTGGGTGGCATAGGGCGAGGACTTCAGCCAGGGACAAACTTGAGTTGAGGAGGGTCGTCGGAGCAATAGCACAGAGTTGTTAAGAGAATAGATGCCATGAGGAAATGGTATGGTGCATGGACCCAGCAGTCTACAGCAGGCAATCACAAGCGCGCGCAACACATGCACTCCCTCACTAGACATGCAACAGGACATACATACAGACACACGTTAGGCAGGGTTTCATGGTTTTTTGCATTTAGCGATTCAGCGATTGATACACGGGTTCGAGGCAGAGGCCCAAGGGTCCGGATCCAGTCGGTTTTTGTTGTTCAATTTCAAGCGGGCGTCTGTTGATCTGAAAGGCATTCATGGAAAACAGGGTGTAGCACCGCTTTTGAGAATTACAGTAAATACCACAAAACAAGCTAAGATTACTAGGATAAAAGGTTTTTTAGAAAATGCGAGTCAAGTAATGATTTGAAGCCGTCGCTAGAGCCGCTACTGACGACCT
>LUCH01000409.1:214652-231674 GCA_013368495.1 Paragonimus heterotremus
GTTATTTTTTTAGCCAAACTCTAACCGCTTCAGCCATTCACGCGCGCGTCGCTCAAATTTTCATCCTGTTGGCCGTGTCTGTCGTTTACTCGCATCGCCGATCTTGTGATTATGTCCGACCAACACCACGATAACGCTGAAGTGAGAAGCGTCAATATATTTATTAAATTCTCAGTGATTTTCTAAGGCGTTAACCAGTCTTTCCGCCATCTTTCGAAACGTGCGACGTTCACTTGAGGAATTCCATCGCAATGTTCAAGGTTCGTTGGATAATGTGGACGTTTCCAAACGTTCTGCATCTACAGTTTGGTCCGTACGGGAACATATACCACAGCCGGTATCCGAAGGCAATTCGAACTGTAATTATAGTAAAATGATTGATTCCAGAATTACCGGAAAACATAACAGGAACTGGCGTGCAGGATCCGGAAGGTGGGCGTTCTAATGCTAGCGCCGTTGACCGCTTACGGGACTGGGAAATTTCCAGCAACACTCCTAAAGTGTAGGTGACCCGATTGTTACGCACGCTGAAGGAAAGAATACCGGAATTACCCATTGATGCCCGAACGTTGTTGGCGACACCGAGATGTTCGCCCATACGTTCCGTGTATCCCGGCGAATATGCTCGTTTAGGTTTGGTTAATGGCATTGTGAATGCTATTGCAAGCGTGTGACTTTCGTTGACATTCAGTTGAATGTGGATGGTTAATCACCAACGAATGCAAGAAAGCTCACAATATGGCCTATTCTCTGTCGCCTGAATGAACCGATCATAACTGAACCGTTTGTGGTTGGTGTATACGGAGGTAGCAGCAAGCCGGAAGACGTCAATGTGTATCTTTCCGAACTAATGCAAGAATTGCGTGATGTGCTAGACAGTGGCATACTTTTTGACAATATTCGGGTTACAGTCAATTTAAAAGCGGTAATCTGTGATACACCGGCTCGCTCGTACGTTAAACAGGTACGTGGACACTGTGCATGCTATGGCTGTGATAAGTTTGGTCAACGATGATTGTATTGTGAAGGGAAAGTCGCGTTCACGCAGGAAACTTGTTCCCTCCGGACAGACGCGTCGTTTCGCACCGCACGCCCCACATCCTTGTCCCCATTTAAGTCACTCTCCGTCGATATGATCTCAACATTCCCCATTGACTACATACATTCGGTGTGTCTGGGTGTTGTCCGTCACATGATTAATAACTGGACATCCGGACCGGTTTCCCGAAACGTTTGTATAGGATCACATGCCCTCCAACGCATAAACGAAAGGATTTTAGAATGCCGGGAGAGCCTGTCCTGTGGGTATGTCATGTGTTTTCACATGAAGTTGATTTTCGATGGCATTCACCTGTGAAAACCTTAAGTCTTAATCTGTTGTGTTATCTTGTAGCCTGAGGTCATAATCTCGAAAATTATGTATCATTTTTTGGCGTTTCGTTTCATTTCATTCCAGCGATGTTCGCCTTTTTTTCGGGAATGAGAATCACATGCGGCAATTTTAGATGGACCGGAGGATATCCCTTTATGTGTATTTAATTTTCTGTACTATACTCACACTGTTCATTCCCCACTGGTATTTCCCACTCACTGTATCACAGCGTGAGTACACGTTCTCAAGTTTAACGCGGTAAACGCCGTTTTTGTAGTGCTTGTAAGATGATGGGCGTACGTTGTTCCGGAACCGTTTACGTTGCATTCAGTTGTTTCCGGTTGAAGGTACAGTTGAATACGTCGTTCCGCGTTAATTTAGGGATGAACTGGGGGTGTTTCACTGTAATTTAGGGGTAAGTTAGGTCGTTTCGGGGTGAATGAGATCGGTTCGGGTTAACTTAAGGATGAACTAGGCCACTTCGGGGTAATTTAGGGGTAAATTAGGTCATTTCGGGGTAATTCCGGGGTAAATTAGGTCATTTCGGGGTAATTCCGGGTTAATTTAGGGGTAAATTAGGGTACTGGAAATTGACCAACCAGAAAATTAGTGCTTTACGATCGTTAGGGCTAAATTAGGGAACGTGTGTCAAATCCCTAACAAATCCCTAAATGGTCTCCGGATTGGTCCATTAGACCGAATTAGGGATTTACCCTAAATTACCCCTAATTGTGCTAGCAGGGATGTATCATACAGATAGACACTCATCAGGCAAGGCACGCGTTTACAATTCTGCTGCGTTCTGTGGCATTTTCCCAAATTGTGAAAATAAAACTAGTTTTGGGAGCTAAATCAACATTTGCTCCCTCGTCAAATTTGATAATTTTTGTGTTCGGTCAACCGGTGACACATTTCTTTCCAGATAATCAGAAGATCACGCACGCGGTTGTGGGGAGCCTTCATCGTGCCTGAAGTGTGGAACGGGTCTTAGAAAACGTGCTCAGGCTTTGCAGCGTGATGTGTTTATTGGTTGCATCTTACTTGCGTTTCAGTCGCCGCTGGGCCGTACAGTTGCCCCAACAAGAGACGTTCAGACCGGCTTAGATTTTGATGTCTGAAATGTTGCTCTGTAGATGTTAGATTGAGCAGCTCTCAACTTCCACTGTTCATAATGGAGGTGAATGATATAGGTGCTTCGCTAGATCAAGAGACATGCAGCACACCTGAAAAGACGACCGCTGGGCGAGGGCACCCAACTGCCTTCCAGAAGGTCATTCGCTGATGTGGCTGAGAGAGGCACGGAGGGCGTGGTTTCGGGAATCCCAAAAGATGTAGATGTTGGGGTCTTGGAGCATGTCGCTGTGAGAGCCTTGGAGGACACAGCCACACCAAGTGGGGAAAAAATCGTAGTTCGACCCCAACGGAAGAACAAGCCAAAGATGGCCATATCCGCCTTCAGACCCACAGTCACAGAGGTTAAATATGCCCAAAGTGGTCATACAGACCCCTCTCCAGCAGATATGCAGAAGGAGGAAGCTCGACCAAACTCTGGAAAGGTACACCCACCACACAACCAGTGTGTGGTACTACTTAACCTTCCCGAGGTTGCCAATCAAACGTCCCAATCAAGGCTCGATCACGACTTTGCCGCTCTTCGTGATTTGCTTATTGGTATGTTCACAGCTGACGAGGAAGAGTTAGCTACAAAAATAACACTGCGCCCGGGCTTTTCGCATTGATCGAAGGACGGATGATATGAGCATGTCATTAAGCCTACCCAGAGTGGTTCTGGGGACTACATTTGAAGCCCGCCTGAACCCGCAGCGGTCATCAAAAGTGCGCTGCGCTTACGTCCACATAGTGAAGGGTCCTGCCCCGGAGAATCATGAACACCTTGAGGTTGCCCTAAAGGAAATCCACGGTGGAGAAGATAGGGGAGGGTCCGGCTTGTTTACTCAGAATTTTCAGGTCAAACAGAGAATGTCTCGAGTTCGCTGGAAACCCCTTGTGTTCCCCCTGGGCAAGGAGGAGCGGTAGGGCCGCCGGCAAGATTACCCGTCGCTCGCCCTCCCGGAGATAGGAAAGTAAGTTTAGATCGGACGAGAATGGTATACTCAAACGTTCGGAGTCTCTTAAATAGGCTGAATGAGGTAGAAAAATGAGTTAGAAGTAACAACTCAGTAGTTATGGCCGTTGCCGAGACGTCGCTGTCGGAGGACGTGATGCACACTGAGGTCTCTCTTCCCGGATATACCCTGTTCCGCTAGGACCGCTTTAGCCCTAGTGGTATACAAGTAGGAGGGGTGATGCTTTTAGTCGCGACAACACTCCCGTTGCTCTCGTGCTAGACAGAGCTGATGATGACGGTACTTACGGGGGACTGTGTTGCAACGTAAAGTTAACACCGGACAGCTTTATCATGCTCGATGTTATATGTCGCTTCCTGGATCGTTTCCACCTCGAATGTCAGACGATTCAGGAAATTTTGGAACAATTGACCGCTGCTTGGTGTTGGGATATTTCAACGCACCTCACATAAATGGGAGAACACCAGCGTGCACCAGTGGTTCAGACTGCTTCCCGAAAACTGCTTCGGCCGGCTGTTGACGAGCTGTGCTTGTAGCAGTATATGGAAGCTCCCACACAACTGCGGGCTGGATGCCGCACCATGTTGGATTTGGTGTTTTCTGCACTAGAGTCCGACATCAACCGTGTTGATAGTTTGCCTACAGTTGCGAGGAGTTACCATGCGCCACCGAATATATGTTGGGCAAGAGGTGAACTGTAGGCAACACCTACCCCGGTTCGACGAAATATCTGGAGAATTCCGTTCGGAGAAATGAGGGAGGCTGCGCGAATACGACGGGGACCGCAGCACGAACATGGTTGACGTGCGTTGGTGCAAGATCAGAGATACTCTGTTGGCTCACGTAGAACGGTTCGCAGTGGCGTCCCGTGGTCGTTCGTACTCTGAAGGGCCACCGTGTTTCGACGTCGAATTGCGTGCCAACCTCAGGCGCAAACGCCGTCACTGGACAAGCCACCGGGCTGGTCACGGTGCCTACGATGAATACCAGAAGACACTTAATTAGTGAAGGACCAAGAAGCTACGGAAGCGTCAACAGTACGAGGACAGGCTGGTCGCGGAATCGGCTACAGCACCCGAGAGGCTCTGGCCGTACGTCCGCCGACGGACCAGAACCGGGGCGGAAATCTCGGCACTGATGGATCGACGCGGAAACGAGGTGGTCGAGGACTGGGATAACTCCCAGCCAATGGCTAGACATTATGTTTCGGTTTTCTTCCAAGATACTGCAAAACCTGTCTTGTCCGATGACATTGTGCCATGCCTGATCGACGTGCTATTTAGCGCTGAAGGAGTGGAACGCTAGCTGAGATTGACTGATGCCAGTAAATCCTCTGGCCCGGGTCTCATCCACTTTTTGTTGCTGCGTGAATTGGCGGTGGAGTTAACTGTGCCACTGACGCACATCTAACAGTAGTTTTTGAACGAAGGCAAACTACCAGCGGAGTGGAAACCAGCAGCGATTGCACCTATGTGCAAGGAAGGAGGACAATCGGAGGATGTCAGCTACCGGTCATTATCCTCGACTTGCGTACTTGGTAAAATAACGCAGCGGAAGATAATGCGTCGTCTCCAAGGGTATGTGGGCCAACTTTCGTCTCTCGGCGAGAAGCAGTACGGATTCTGGAGGGGAGATCTTGCTTGACAAACCTACCATTTGCATGGAATCGATGGGTGGAAGCGAGAGCAAGCAGCATTACTCTGGATGTGGTATTTATCAACTTCAGCAAGGCTTTCAGCGGAGTGTGGCAGGATCATTTGCTCACCAAGCTGTTGGCGTAGGCTGTCAGCTCGCCCATAACAAATTGTATAGCAGACCTCCGCCGTATTGTCATTCGCTGTAAGGCTCAGTCAATAATCATCTGAATGACTGTCTGCTCCGAGTGGTGTGCCACAGGAATCAGTGCTCGGGCTCTTACTGGTTCTAGTCTTCATCAGTAATTCATTGGACCAGTTGCAGTCGTCTGCCCCGTCTTCGCTGATGGCACGAAAGTGTGCAGTACAGTCTTTTCAGACGTGAACTGTGATATATTTCAACAGAACTCAGATACGATTTCAACATAAACAGTTCCATGGAGGTTGCACCTAAACCCAAAAGAATGCTCCTTCATACACCTGGTAAATACCAGTGATAGCAAGGCCCATCACGTTATGGGTCACCTGTTACCATAGTGTAATACAGAAGGTGACTTCGGGGTGTTGGCATCTGACACCCTCAAAACACAGGCTCGCACACCACAAGCTTGTGTTAAGACTAGAAGGGTGTTTAAGGCTATCCGTCGGTCTTTTGCTAAAGTTTACAAGGGAGAGTTTTGCCTACTCCTCTCATTTTCGTCTGAGGCTAGAGCATGGCCACGCTGCAGTGTTACCCTGTACACAAAGTGAGGTATTTCAACTTGGAAGAGCAAAGAGTGCTCTCAAACGCATGGCCGTTGGGATGAGGGGCCTCTCCTATATCCGGCGGCTACAGTATCTGAACAAGTACCCTCAGAGTTACAGGCGGATCCGCAGTGACCTTATTGTGATGTACCGCAATTTGCGGGGTGACAAGACCGAGCAGCTCAGAGCAGACTTTCCTGTGCCAAACGAGCACATACTCCGGGGCAATCCACTCACGATTCTCAAAAACGATTGAAGGGAATTCATGCTGTATTTCGGCTGTCATGGCAGGCGTCAATATGTGGGGTGCGCTACCAACAAACGTGGTGCTAGCACCCAATTATATGGTCTTTATGCGGCTCCTAGAAGTGCATATGATGGCGAGCTGAAAAGATGATAGTCAACGCCTGCCTACTGCGGTGTCCAGACGCCCAGCGGAGAGGCTCACAAAGTCCGCTATTCCTGTTTTGTACCAATGGACAATGAAAACTAAAACAAACACACTGTACAAAACCGGCACACTATGACAAGCAAGACATACAGATTTGTGGAGTTCTTCATATACTTGTTGCTCTTAACAAATGTTGTTTGGATTAACAAGCAAATTGAGAATCTCTGGGATTTATTTACGTATATGTTCAGTCGCATCTTACCCACGTCTTGGATCGGGACTGAGACGACTGTAGTAAATCTAAACACTATGCACAACTTAGGCGTGAACACAAGGTCAAAATGTGATGGAAGTCAAAGCAACTGGTTCATAATAGTTCGGAAAGATGCGCTGGCTTAGAGTTCCGGTGTGCCGAGTGAAGGTTTTCAGTTAACACCATCAGCCATGTTGTTCCTAGGTGAACTTACGGCCACAACGGAGACACTTCCGACGACAGATGAATTTGGAATTGTGCCAAAATAAATGGTCAAGTCCGTTGACCTTTAACTCTCCAGAACTCTATACAAGAGCGACACGAAGCGCAGGGAGAACGCAGGACTTGCGATCTTGGGGGTGAAATTTGTAACATTGGTTCATACCATTCACAATGTTTAAACATCGGGTGTATATGTGAAGTTGAGAGAGGAGAAAAATTATGAAGAACAATGAAACTTACGAAGTACAAAATACTATACAGTTATTGACGAAACAACCTCCGGCAAAATGTTCCAGAAAGAGGTCAGAGGTGTGCAGACGAATGACACCGGGAAATCAAACGGTAAAGTTGACCCGCAAGACCTGTAGAGACACACTTTGTGTACCACGTATCCCAACTACCTTGCCACTACTTTTGGCTGTTGGCATTATTGACATTGTTTGATTGCATGTCTGCATTCTCTTTTTTGTTCGGCCATCCAAGGTCGTAATAAAGGTAATCTTCGGTCGCTTGCCAGCTGCTTCGTCGTGCTGTAAGCTTCTGTCGTGCTTCGATTACACTTTCTCAGTCTTCTTGCAATAAAAGTCGTTATCTGTTATTTCGGCCTTCTGGATTAACTGTTGTGGGCAATGGGTACCGTTCTGACCGTAGAAGCATTCCAGTCATCAACAAATTGGAATTATTTCTTGTTGAACTTGGATAATCAGCTATGGGTAGGAAACGAAGGTCCCTCACTTGCTTTGTAGCCCTGCGCTGTTATTGTCTATTCGTATTTTTGTCCTGTTGGTGCTTTTAGCATCATAAAGCTACGTACGATTACTGTTATTCGTTAGCGAATAACATACTAATTTCGTTACATATTAACTTATCAGTTTAACAATATTTATATCCGTTTGTGTTGTACCGTTCAACGCATCTATTTGGCCGATTATTATCCGAGCAGATATCTGTTCCATTTCACTATCTCCTAGCTTCACCTTCTGTTCCTTTTACCTACCGTTCTTTATATAACGCTGACACATCCGCTTTCGTTCACAATGACACGCACGAGATCCAGCAATATCGGTGGATCAGAAGTATCGAGTGGTTGTGGCCGTTTCGGCTGTCGCAAGACTGTTCAAAACGTTGTGCAATTCCAGACATGTCTACACTGGTTCCAAATCAAGTGCACCGGCCTCAAGGAGGACCAGCACACTCTGCTGGTTTCGTCAATAAAACCATTTATCTGCATGAGCTGCCTTTTTCGTGAAGGCTGCATTTCGTTCGAGGCTGTATCCGTTCCGTTACCCGCCACCGCCAGCGAGCAGAAACGTGACACGTTAAATTGTGGTTGCAAGGCGTCTGAAGACGTCAATGCAATGCACATGGACACAGTTGAAAAAACTCTGGTGGAAACAAAGACGGCTCTATCTGACATGAGGTTTGAACTGATCTCACTGAACGAGTATAGTGCGCACGCCCTTCCGGGTGTGGCCGTTACTCGTAAAGCAGTGGCTCTGTCCACAGCGCAAATTGAGGAAGCCCCGACAAATCTAAAGGACAAGGCACTCTGAGCGAGGAGGCTTGTTTTGTGGGGACGATTTCCGACCACACCCTCTCCAGATGAACAAGCAAGAGCGGTGTTAAACACCGCACTCCCTCCACAATTAACACCCTCAGTTTCGGAAAGCAGGCTTTGCTCCAAAGCTACCAAGAAGTCACTTGGACCTCTTGTGGGGTTACCCGCAAAGGTCAGCACGGGGGAAGTACTGGACAAGGCGATTCAGTTAAAAAAGTCATACTAATTTAAAAGGAGTCTCACTGGATTACTCACTGCAGGAGCAGCAGAAGCGCTCCCAGCTTGATAAAACGAGGTCACGCTCCAACGCTGACCGCCAAACTTTAAACCAACGTGAATGTCCTTACTCCCATTCTCAAGAATGGACCAGCGCCTCCGAATGGATCAACTGATATGCCCGCACCCACACCAAAGACGACTGCCCCCCTCCCCTTGGATGGCCAATCATCTTTGGGGCTGCACGGGTCTGAACCAGTAGCCCCCAAAGAGGCCAAGGAGCAACAGTCTTGCTCTAAACCTCCAACCATCATACCCCCGAAAAGTTGTACCCGAACGTGTTTTATTCCTAAACTTTACAACCCAATGAGTCTCCTTGAGTCATCTTCAGCTTCTAGAGGGCTCACTCTTGGCTCATTCCAGCCGCATTTTCCTCTGCCGTGTCACGGTCATTTCTTTTCAAGTTCCGTTCTAACCAAAACGCACACCCAAGTTTTCGGGGGTGCAAAACTACAAACCACCCTCCAGCACTTTAAAAAATGAATGCGGTCCACAATCCATCAAACATGAACAACCAGAAACGGAAGAAGCGTCCCACAGAAACGCTCACATATGCTCACGCGGTGAAGAAACGGCCGCACCTTTCTAAGAGGGCTCAGGAAACTCTGACGCCCTCTATACACCCCCCCTCGCTACTGGGACTGCTTTTTCAAGCTCTTCCTCGCGCACTTCAGTCTCTTTTTGCACCCAGTCAAATGAGGAGGTAACCCTCAGGCGCGTGTACACTAACTGTCTGAGTATTTTAAACAAAATACCTGAAATCAGACAGTTTTGGTGCATGACGCTTGTCCTCATATTCTTGCTTCAAAGCAAACCTGGCTCTTCGCTGGTATAAGTGATAACGAACGGCATGCTCCTGGATACTCACTGTACCGAACATACTCCTCCCGTGGACGCGTGGGAGGCGGTGCTGTTTTTCTAAGCCAAAATTTACCAATATCAACTGCCATGGGTGAAGTTACCTCCCCAGGGAAGTGTGACAGACTCTGGTTTAAACTCCAGCTTCGTATTCGTGACACGCTCCTTGTGGGTGTTATTTATCGATCGCCGTCGTGCGGCGTATCTGACAACGAGGCCATTCTTGCCGCCCTAGACCAGCTGTCGTCTGCATGGCGTTTCTCCCGGAACTCCCTACATAAAATAATGGCGTCCGAGTATGCAGTATAGGTTCACACTCGTAGACGCTTCATTCGCTCAAGCTATGAATATTATCTCGGGATGCAGTATGCGCTCAAACTACTGGCTGCTCCACGTGATTGACTTAGGCTATCAACAACGTCTCAGCATGCAGTATACGTTCACATCAGTAGCTGCTCCGCCCAATTGACTTAAGTTATGATCGGCGTCCGAGTATGCAGTATATGTTCACACCAGTAGCTGCTCCTTCCCAACCACCTCTACCATGAACGATTCGGAAAATGAACACATGCGTGAAGTGATGATAAACCTGTGGTTTAAACGTTTGGGGTACATGGCACTCATCACCTTCGATTTCGTTGATTGTCACAATGATTGGAATATTTCTCCGCACCGCGATATATACTTGACGTTCTAAACGTCGTAGTGTAACTGGCTGAGAGGTATACGTCCCGGTGATCGGTGGGCAGCTTGATTTCATCTGTTTCCGTATATTGTTCCGTATGAACGTCACGCGACCTCAATCTAGATTGAAACAGTGCAGTAGGGTGAATGGAATTAACTTCTGAAGATTCTCGATGATAGAGCGGAACATGATACCCTTCTCTTACGCCGTTCCATGTACACCGAAGATGGAAACAACCATATGGTGGCGTCATTTCCAACCGTTTCTAAGAGCAACGTTTCATCAGCCAGTATCTACCTGAAGTCTTGCGAACAGAAAGAAATAGTATAAATATCATATAGACAAGGGAGCTGGAAATGTTGTCATACTGGTTTCGCTATCAAATGTGTTAGTGTTCTTGTTGAAATGCAAAGCCAATACTGTAGGATCGTATATTTCTATGTCGACCATATATGTGAAACGCCGCAAACTGAAGCAATCTCAGGCTGCATGGTGACGCATTTCATCTCGAAAGTGGCAATATTCGCATTTATAAGACTTGAAAAAGTGAGCTAACGCCAATGACGGATTATTTTCGCGAAAATCGTGGAAATATTTTCATCGCCAAACCAATACTTTTGGAACTTATTCGACGTATTTAGATTTTTACTTCGACGCCGCTTATTGACAATTGATGTGGTGTTAGCACTTTGCTTGAAATTCCGATTTTGAAATTTCGGAAAATGTTTAAAAATTGAAGATTCGCGCCAAAAGGACAGTTTTGCTTTTCGAACGACCTTTAGGACGAATTTATCGAATAGCATAGTTGCCTGTTCAATAAAGTAATAGATATTGGGAAACCGCTGTATTCGGGAGAGCAACAAGTTTCAGTTCCTTTGTCTCCAAAGGAATTCCCCATAATAAAACTATAATAGTCGCTGATGAAATGACGTCAGAAAGTATCACCACATTAACCATAACCTGAATTGTTGCAGAGTGTTGTCGCATAATTAATTCTTGGTGTCAGAAAATTTCACAAACCACGCTCAGCATGGGTTTCTAAATAAAGGTTCTTGGAAGGCTTCTCGTATGGAACTTCTCGACCGTATTGTAGCGACCTGGAGATGACCTCAGTATGCCTGCTGTGCGATTTGTGAAATCCTTCTTAAAATCTTGCCCCACATTGTACATAGGATCTTCAGGATCTTTGCCCGCCGTCTGCTTGATGCATGCGATTGCATTTGTTTGTTTGCATGCTTGCCGGCATATGCGGCCAGTCGTGCCATAGTCACGCTTCCGGCTTGCTCACTTGCTCCTTAGCTTCCCTAGTTTCTTCGCGTACCTGTGTCGTTTAGAGCTGTTCCAGACTAATTGTAATTATCGTATAATATATTTTCGGTCCCCACAATGTTCCGTATTTTTATTTCGCGTCCGGTATTGCTGCATATACCTGAGAAAGTGTCAATTTAGCGCACGGACGCACTAAAGTATCACGAATTTCGCGAATTCTGACAATGATATTACTGCCATAACGCTGGGTGTGCAAACCCCCACGATTGTTTGCCTCGCAAGCGCCGTTTGACCAGATTAGCAATCTCTAGTGCCAGTCGCTTTGCTGGTTTGCATCATACCTTGAAGATCGCATGCAAACAGTTAAAGTAGTAGATACCTTTTGGAACCAGACCAACGGAATACCACTCAGTCAGTACTCAATATCAAGAACCGGTCGGCGATGGTAAGCAACTCAGCACGTTGACCTCCGTGTACTGGTATCAATCCTGGAAAGTACAACGTATATAAATAATATATGAAACTATCAAGCATGGCAGAGCATTTCCATTAACTGGAAATATTAGAAATGTCCACAATTATATTTCCGGTCATCTTAAATCATGTTCAGATAATATGCTGAATGATTTGCGTCTTGGAGTCAATTGTAAATGACAGACTTTTCATTCATTGAATCCAACATCGTTTCGCAAAGTTTCTTATGTCAAATAGATTTATAGAGTTGTATTTCAGTAGTATGTCAACTGCCATCTCGATACGCGACCTCAGTATTTGTTGTTCAACTTCAATTAATTGAGCAGAAGACACCTAACAAAGCAGCCAAAACTAGGCGGACAATGAGCTACGTTAAACATACATTCTGCTTGTGTGGTGTTCGGCAGCACATGACTTCAGTTGGTTACATATAGAAGGCCGACAGGTAAGCCCCGGAAAGTCTTCAATATTCAGTCACTACTTCCTCTGGCTAGTCCCTTTATCTGAGCTGTAGGGGACGCTGCCAGAAGTTTGAAATCAAACCTGTTTGATCAAAGTGACCCGAACTGCCTAACACATTTGTGGTGATTGTCAGTAAACCCATTTTTTATGACTGTTGGTTTATTACGTTGTTGACAACAAGTTGCACATTTGCGCCCTTCGGATAAATTACTGGATTTGCCTAATTCGGTTGTTATTACTATTGCATCGAAGCTAGATCTTAGGCTGAGCTAATTCAGCTACTTCATTTCTATATTCCTGGAACCATCACAATGGGCGTCGCGGACTTCTGTAAATTTCTACGATGGATTCCTGAGCATTTAAAATTCCCAATATTCGTAATTTGTCGAGAGGAATCGAGGACTCTTTCAAACGCTTTGAAATACGGTGGCTCACAGGCAAAGAGGTGAAAGCGGAAAAGAAAGCCGCTCACTTCCTCACCATAATTGGCGAGGATGCGTACAGCTTGGTGAAAAACTTGGCATTTCATGATTCACCGACTTCTCTTCCTTATGAATCCGTGAAGAAACTGATGCTTTCACATGTTCAACCTGTAAATCTTGAAGTAGCTGAACGAGCTAAATTTTGTACGCTCGTGAGAAAAAAACAGGATATCAGAAAGTTTATTCTCGAAATTCAGACTCAAGCTGCCCGGTGTAATTTCAACAGCCAATAATAAACTGAACTCCATGAACGTTAGATTGTTGGAATAAATTTGCGTGATCTACAGCAGAAGATTCTACAGCTACCGAATTCCACCATCCAGTTAGCTACAACACTATGTGAGTAGTATCAGAATGTCAAAGTTTCCGTGAGAAACTATAGTGACCGGTCATCGTGTGGCATTTTCGGAATGCTAGCTCCGAGGTTCACACACCCAAGGTTTCCGCCAGCCTTATATTAACACGGATCAGAAGTCTCAGTGAGAAAACGATGAGTCTGCAAACAAACTTTATTTATTTTATTTACTCACCGTACACAAGCGGGCTTCAACGTAACGAATAAGGGCGCTAAGGGAATGGACGTGAGAGAACCTTCAGCGCAACCGCGCGGCAGCCGCCAGAGAGGACGTATGTCAACGGAAGTTCCAGTTGACCTTCAGGATCCAAACAAGTGTCAGCCTAGTTGGGCGGCGTTTCCAACAGTAGTAGCAAAAACACTGTTATCCTAGTGAATGCAGCCTACAATAGCAGAGATGGTGCGGATTCATTGCACGGGTAAGAGTAAGACTGCGATACTTACGCCAACACACTAACCTTGATGTTAGTGGTTTGTAGTAAATTTACATTCACGAGGTAATTTGAACTGACGCGGTGGTACTGGCAAAGCAACTCTCACGTCACAGGGAGTTTAGGATTTTAGGGACGTCGAAGGTGATCTCACTACAAAACGTTTGGTCGTTTTTGAGCTGTTGTTGCGGTCCTGCACAAATATCCAATCATTCGCTGGCGAGATTCTAAGGTTTCTTGCCTTCTTTATCCCTGATATATTTACTTCCGCATTTTCGATGACATTCGCGGCATGTGAGGGTGTGAGCTCCTGCCGTTCAATTTCCACCATCTTAATGGTACTCTTTTTTGACAGAAATTTGACTCCGACTCCAAACTTCACTAGGTGAATTATAAATTGATGCGACACCTTTTTGACCAAATCTTGCGGAACATTTAAACTACTCTTCAGTAGCGTGTGCGGTTAATTTTTTGAACCTGAACCTTGTATTATCTAAGTACGCCTCGTCTGTTAATATATTTCCACATAAGTTTTGTCGTACTGTCATTATTTGTATACAACGTTCTGTATTTTTTGCACCGTTCGTGCTCATTTGAGTGTTTTCTTCAAAAAAATGCATGGAGGAGTATATATTCATATCCATGTTAGAGGGAAGCACGAAACTCGCATCCAGAACTATGACAGAAACATATGTGAGCGGCGTATAATGAAACACTGAACGCTGAATTTAAAACAAGATGTGACCGAACGACATACTTAACTGAGGAGTAAACGGTAACTTTTGGGAACACTGCTTGTCGAGTTTGCTGTGGTCCGTTGAACCATTGCCGTATTTTCGTTTGATTTCGTTAAGGCCCGCTGGATTATTTGAAGGACTACTGTACTTAGTTTGATTAATGTTGAGTGTTGAAAGTTGACCTTGTGTTTTATTGTCATCCTTGAATACAGTGCATCAACCGTCTTTATTCCTACTTCCGCGAAAGTTATAATTTTCTCTGCTGCCAAGCAGTCTGGGCTGTTGTAAAATTCTGTGTCAAAGTTGAGCATTTTTATTTTACATTTTTCTGCAAAGGTCTATAATTCCTACCGCCGTTTGATCCACGAACATTCAGTTTGTTCTGATTCAACTTTGGCCATTTGTATCAATAAGCGCAGCTCCGTTTTATTATCCCATATTACTGATCAGTGCCTAATTCTTCATTTTGTTGTGGGGACACAACTGTTGCTTGGACTTTCAGAAATTTTCAAATTCGAGAAGAAATACCCTATTTTGTGGTACACTTGGTCAACTAATACCGTACTAAATCCAGTTTTCACGAAAGTGTTACCGGAAGCCGTTTCGAAGATGAGTAATCTTCCCCAGCGATGGATGTCAGGGATATGTCTTGCGGGAGCGTCAAATTACGCGTCAATCAGTATGGAGTTGAATGGTTATCAAGCAATTCTATACAGGTACTTGACTCAGATATAGAAGGCAGTGTTAGTAGTAAAATATTGTGCAGTCACACAATACTTCAGCTTGCCCGTCCCATGACTTCCGTTTCTAGGATTAACTGGTCTTATGATAGCGCGGTTTTGAAGTCGTGTTGAGAAAATGTGACCATTTGTAAACAAACTTTATTCCACAGGTCATTAACCCTACGAACGGACGGGCTTAAACGGTCATACTTGAGACCCTTGGGTAGATGAACCTATGATAACCGTCAACACAACTTCACTCCTGCCGCCAAGGAAGACAAGTATTCGGGCGAACTCCTCGTTCTTAAGAATCCAAACAAAAGTCGGGATAGTTGAATGTAATTCTAGATATTGACTGCTCGGATGCTGGTATGTTGAACAGTTGTCCATAATAATGCACATGATATGGGTCCAATATGGAACGATGGTCACATCCCCGATGCTTACCCAGGCAAACCACCTTTGATCTTAGTGGTAGCATTGGATCCACTTTCAAGCGGTAACAGGAATTGGAACGACGGCGATACCTGTTGCTTTGCAGAAATCTTAGGGTCCTTGCGGCATCGAAGGCGACTCCACTACCAGTAACACGGAAGCGAACTTGCAAGTCCCCTCGATAAATCACAAATCTGTCAAAAACCATGCTCAGTCAGTTCCGTGAAGACAGTAATTTCAACCAACCTGAAGAGTCCTGTTCAAGGGGCTATCGACTGAATGGAACGGAGTAATTCTGCTAATTTACCTTTCAACGTGGCCGGGCGAGCCGAATATTATTCATAAATAATTGTGGTTGAGCGTTTGGATTTGATTATTTGGCCATGACCGTTGTGATGTTGTGGTTAACAAGCTAGTCTTACAAGCACGAGGACCAGATGGCAAACTCCGATCCAGACAAGAATATGCACCACTGATGAATTACAGTGTGATCAAAATTCGTACCTAACACTTCCTTCTTAAGCGGGCCAGCCCATAGGCTTGTCTGAATGCAACAACTGCAGTCAGATGTGAGTGGTGTTCAATTTTGAAAATCAAAAAATGTAAGTTGTTTCTTCTGAAACATACCAACAAAATAATAAACTTACATAAAGACGAAGACACCGACGAAAAATGTTTGCAACTGCGTCTGTGCGTCAGTGCTTCAATACTTAGAAGGGAACAAGACACGTTTAGGCTGAAGACAGTTATGGAAATAAAGAATACGTGGCAGGCACTTTCCAATAAATTCGGTGTTCGCGATATCTGTGTAGTGACGTCAGTGCCGTGGCTGTGAGGAAGATTCGTGGACGTCAGGTATACGTCGACTCAGTCGGCTGAGTAATGATGAACCTTCTTACATCTTTGAACTTGCGAAGACCTGACATTCAGCAGATATAAAAAATAATAGACTCAACCTTTGCGGATATTCTATATGCGGCACTAGCTCCAGAAAAGAAAACCAGAGGATCCCTGCGATTTTCCTTGAACACAGTCTTTCTTCATTCGGGATCACAGGGGAATTTTGGTCACTCGATAAGTTTGATGTTATGTGGTTAGAACTAATGCTGTGATCCAAGAACGCGGATGGCACAAGGGTTATTTATTCGACAAAGCAGTAGATGGTTTAAGCATGTAAGCCAGACCTGTCACAAAACCACTCATTTGCACGCGCTATTTGGCCTCAGGCAGTCTCGGCTACCACATACGTCAATGCTCAGTTCCATTAAGTGGCAGGGACCGTTATGAGTGATGCTGCACTTCGATGATCCTTCCTGCAGTCTTCTTGTGGCTTGTACGGTGTCAAAAAATATGCCCTTCACCTGCTACTGAATAGCCGCGGTATGAGTAGTATAATACGATCGCTCAACTCCACTACACTCCTCTCCCCTACAAAGATTGTTCCAACTGCAGCAAAAGCCGTTCAGGTTTTCTTCTCTCTTTTGACGATCTGCGTACTGGCCCCGGGGACATCGCTGCTCCTGGCGTACACTCTTTTCTGCTGGGGGTGTCGTACAATTTGCGAAGCTGGCTTCC
>LUCH01000410.1:8090-24298 GCA_013368495.1 Paragonimus heterotremus
CAAACGGAGAATTGGTAACGTGAATGTACAAATCTGTAGAGAGTAAGACAGAACAGACCGTAGACACTTATTTGTTTAAACTTACTTTATTCACTGACAAGTTCATTTCACTAATTCGGAAGTATGACGGAAATTTGTTTGCGTGATTGCGTCACTTCACGATAATTAGTGAGGCAACCTTGCGGTCCTTATTGCGCTGGTTCTTTTCCAACCGTAAATCAGTAGAGTAACTTTAGGTGCAGTTTACCACGTGTTAAACGTGATAGGAGTTTCTCAGATGGATATGCACTAGATCACACAATACCTTCCGCTTACAAGACTGAAAAGTTATTTACTCCGTCTAATACGACAGTACATATGAACGTATTCATGCACGTTATCGTGCGGTTGACTGAAAGCGAGTGTGACTGCGCGTTTGTGTATGATTGTTCACCCATGTCTAATGTGAAGTCGGTGGCACAGTGGTCAACACGTTGGTCACATGGAAACGCGATCGGAGTTCTATTCCGGACACAGTAGGGTATATTCCACTAATGAGCCCTAGCAAAAGTGAAACTCGGTTCTAATGTTTTTTTTAATGGAGATTACTGCAAATTCTATAAGAATGCAACAATGCGATCAATTGGGAGTGATATTCAACTTAAATAAAACAAAATTCTTTGTTACTTGACAGTAGCGAGAACTTTTTCGCAAAATAAGTTTCAAACCGGTTGTATAATATGTGACAAAGCGGTTCACCTGTAATTTTATATGGGCGACGTGCTCAGAACTCTGAAGCAGACAAATTGCACAAACCCGCATACAGTTAGACGTAAACAATGTTTGTTCCCATTTACGTCACAAACTGCTCCCCCAGATCAAGTAACGTCGACCGTTCCTACTTGAACTTGCTCGAACCGTTTGTTTTCTGTCGTTTCTTTAGTAAATTTATATATGGTTGTAGGCTAAAGTGGTCACCTCTCTAAACCGAAAACGATTGGTTAACATGCAAGTGACCATATATACTTGCCGGCAACTGATCGACGACAAAATTTTAATGGAATGTGGTTTGACAGTTTGTCAAGATTCAGATTTCACCGATCGGAACGTTGGGTTGTCAAAAAGATAAACGTGTCTAAAAGGGTTCTGAAGAGGCGGATCGTCTGTTAGCAATAAACATACCTTTTGAAATGTTTCCACAAGAACGGAAACGAACATCAAATTAGTGACGACGGAGAACAATGCATGCAGGTCTTCAACACGTGGACGCAAGCTGCACATTGCTTAGTGTCCATAGATACCCATTGACGGCTAATAGATGAAGAGAGTTCTGTGCCTCTACTGGGTGTTACGATTAAAAATTTAAGAAATGAATATATGAGGTGGTCGTTATTGATCTGGATTGAGTTGGAGCTAAACGTTCACCTAAAAATTAACGTTTAATATCACAACGAAGTCTGCCAGATTGTCGATAATCCCAAAACGAACACCGTGTTTGTTATAAGGAACAATACGGTATCAACCGTGAATGAACTCCGGGTCATTGTGTGATAACCACATACGCTGGAGATGTACAAACTTACATTTATATTATGGTCTCAGTCCAGCTTCTGTTCAGAAACGCAGGTGATTGTAACTTTCGGTTATGGATTGTTTAGTTAGGGTTGCAGCTGTGTCACAGCCACATAACTGTATATTATAGATTTCAAGTCTGGTGACGAGGGTGAGTGCGACTCAGTTGAAAGCTTCGATTTTTTTTACAATCACTTAATGTCATGATAGCCAAAAGTGCTTAATGATAGAAGCTAAAGTAAAAATTGTTCGATCGGATAGCAACTAGAAGACAGTCAGTCAGTCAGTTACCTCAAAAACTGCGAAAAGTAGACACTGGCAACGTTGAAACAGAAAAAAGAAAAGGTGCCTCAGCAGAATGCCTGTTCACAAAATAAGAAATGATTCTAGGTCCAAATCATTAAGCATGTATATAATAACGTACAGAACTAGGCTTATCGATTGTTTGCCAGTGTAACCAACAACACATGTCACTATCCAATACAAAGATTTCAGAAAAATATTAGCATATCATCTTGCAACTGATGTATTGAATTTGCACAGCAAGCGCTTGATGACTGTATAGAATGCGGAGGATTGGCATGAGTTCTGTCTCGTTTATAGAGGAATGAAGAACGACATACACCTCGTTGGGATGAATACAGAGGACATCCCCACAGAGAATTACTTAACTACAATAAGCCTTGATTATTTCTGGCTTACTTCCAAAGTGTAGTCTGGCTATAAGTGGAAATAAAGGTAGTGGCTGTAGGTATTTACTGAAGTAACTAAGGGTCCCATCTGTCTGCTTTGCGAGAATTTAGCTGTTTGCCGTTATACCAACTCGGAAGACGCAGAATCCCAGATGATTTAGGATGAAAATTCACTTCAGTGTTTTGGTTAAGTACGTACCTCATTGGAAGATCAGTATGAAGTGAAAGACGTGAAAAATTTAATAAAAATAACAAAGCAAATAAGACGACAGCAACTTGCTGATTGCGCTACTGCATTTCTGATCCACACACGTAACCTCAAATCCTTTTGTACCCGAACACTTCGTACCGTCTATTACCAATAGGTGCAGACATCATTCAAGCAATGTAGGTACAATACTGGAGAGGGTTTCTGAGTCACGTTTCGGGAACGATGGAGTTAATGGACACGACGCGTTACAGTTTCGTTTTGCTTAGCTACTTCTAGATTGTTTGTCTGATGTTATCGTTTGGTTTGTTTTATATCTGGATGTTGTCGAGGCTTGGGCAAATCAGTTGTATAGTTCACCATCCTTATCAATCAGGTGAAGGAATAGTTGATAATTATGTGGCCTCATTGGTACCGTCGTACAGGGACAAGTATCTGTTATATGATTAACTACGAGATAAGCACACAACCAAAGCATAATAGGTATACCCAAGAAAGCATTCAGGAGTAATAATAATAACTCGTGTTTCCATATGAACTGCCACATCCAGTATGGGCACGCGTATAAAGTATGCCGAATTAGGATACCGTATGATTGTGTTTTGTTCATCCCAACCACCGTACTGGTTACAGCTTGAATGAAACTCCGGTATTCTTTAATCATGTCCAGGGTTCGGCTGAAGCCTGCTCGAATATCTGTTGCTGTCTGGATCAGACGGTACACTGCACATTTTTAATAGATTCACTGGACCTAGAAGACAGTGGAATTCGGCATGTGTGTTTATATGGTATCTGAAAAATGTAATTATTGTATACAGGCGGATCATTAGCTTCTAAAACTTTAACATACGTTTACCCAGATTTTTTGAAATGGTTTAAGAAAAGAATCTTAAGTCGTTTCCATCATAAAACCCAACGTCAACATATTGTAAACATAATATACCGCTGCCCAACGGTCAGCCCTTGATAATGTGACTGAGCATTATCCTATAGTATTGTGAGTAGCATGAAAACATTTTGACATATCGTTATCCAAAATTGTCTTCATTACCTCAACTGGAGACAATTTTAGTAAACGTAAGATAGTGTGCTAAGTTTTCATGACTTTTTCGTGGGTGTTCAGCTGCAAGAAACAAATGCCTAAATCCAATAACTATAGTCCAGTCAGTAAAAATGAGTTGTGAAATGTATACAAGCCGCGATCACATTCGACAAACGTTTTCAAATAAACAACTTGCTTACAACATTAAATGTGAATCTCGATGTATAGGAAGTCGTAAGGATAACGCAGTTCATTTCTAGTAAAAATCAGTCACCGGCACTGTGGCAAAATTATCCCTAAATATCCTGATAAATATCCACTTCACATAATAGTATACTGAAAGCAGTCGCTATAGGAACACCCTTTAAAAATGAGTGTAGAGAAGACCTAGCAAGTTGTCAACCAACAGCTTTGCATTCAGAAATCATTAGGGTTGCTGGCGAAGGTTGCGAACTTCTAAATTTTTATTGAGGCACGGTGTAACCTCAGAGAATAATTACTCGAGTAGCCAATGGCTAATGTAATTCCGTGTAACTTCGAAGTTTAGGTGAATTTACAGCCACCAGATTGGTATTCTGTTAAAAGCGAGGTTCTACAAACAGCAGTCCAAGATCTGTCGCTATACTTTCTAGCTATAATCAAGTCGTCTATCGATGCCAAAACACTAACACTGTTGCGTGCTCTTTCATAGAAAAGCTAACCACACGCGGAGTGTCCGGATTAAGCGGGAACTTTATAAAACAGGTTGAACCGTCTTAGGCAATGACTCATAGAAAACAACTTGTTCTTCAACGTCAACAAATATGAAGTTCTGCATATTCGTCATGAAAATTACGTCCAGTAATGACACACTGAGAGGGTTCTATTAGTATTGTTATGCAAACAGGACGAACGGACCTTGGCGATGAACACTTTGTCTGCAGTCTGCGAAGCGACGGATAAAAAATACAAACTTTGTCAAGTTTCCTACGGAGAATTCACGAAATCTTCTATCCCGAAGCATTACGTTATTTTTAGTTTCACGGTGTGTTCACACCCTCCGGCGCAAACGGTGGTATTTTAGACGATTTTGGTTCACACTGGAAGCGTTCGTAGATGGGTTACTCAAATATTTATTAGACTCAGAAAAATAACTTATTCAGGAAAGCTATTGTAATTAAGACTGTTCTCCTTACATCGGCGACACACCATCCACAATCTTACATGCACGCAATGTCTCCCGCACAACAGGCGTTTAGTCAGCAGATCTCTTGATAAAAAGGAATGACTGCCTAACGACAGAAGTTAATCGTAGAGTCAGCAGGCAAATACTTTACGATCCGCTCGGATTGGAACCCACTGATTGACACTGTAATCACAGTTCAACCGAGTCAGATGGTGTAAGTAAACCTGAACTACAAGTATTCCAGCTACTCTACTGGCATACTTTCATAGGTCAGTAACTTCGAACGTCTTACGAATGGATGTTTCAGTATTTTTCAGTGTTCATTGCTAACACGTTGTTTGTCAGTAGCTTTATTTGGATTTCTGTTTGTTTACCTTCATTCACTAATTTCACACGTGTGAACCATTATCAGCAAATTATTTTCTGACTAACACAAATGCGTATACGAGGATCTTCCTCCCATTTTTAAAAACTACCTGATGTAACACTAGAAGAAACAAAAATATGCCTTAAATCAGTCCAATCACATTTTTGACGACTTTTCCATTAGAAACACAACGGAAAGTCTGTCAGAAACGAAAAACTGCGACTATAAGGTTTACAATGCTGGATGTTACTACACATACACAGTTGAACATACGACCTATTACTGAAAAGGTACTTGACACCTCAGGACACGTCCAACCAAAAGCCATATAAAACTCGTTTATTACAATGAAGTATGATAAGTACATCATGCACTGTAACACAGTAGGTTGAAAAAATCATAAATAAAGTTCAATTTATATACATTACTGGATGAACTTGGCACAGCCCAGCGTTTACGACATAGCGGTCAATAAATTGACGTGTGGTTTTTTCCGGGGACATGAGTGTACGAGCAACGACGATCCCATTTTAAACTAATTTAAAAGGCGTACGACGAGCAACATTCACTAACTGTTAATACAATGAAAGCAAAAAGATTTTTAATTACTTCCGAACTAAAATATCTCAACAAGCACGGTACGCCACGTTTGCGAAAGTTGTAAAATAGTGCATTTTGTTGCCAATTACATTCAGACAGTTTCAACTCATTATCTAGTGAAGCTGTCTAGAACGTGCAAAAAAGTCGCCTTTCGCTGTTTACTTTCATTGGTCGAAAGTTTACAGTAGAGGTCATCTGCCTACAGTGGCAACTCAAACAGCGTTGTACTAATTACGAACGGCATGTCATCGATGATCGACGTCATGACTGTCATAATCACTCAATGTGACTGATTAGTTGATTTGTGTGTGTGATGTAATCTACAGTTGAAGGACGAATACAAAGTTGATTGACCTTGCCGTAAAAGCAAACGAGTTTTTTCTCCTAAAATAAAAGCAAGCATCTTGCATGTTACACAGTTTCACCTGTCAGTTATTTGCTGATGTTGCTGTGTTAGTCACTAAGAATAACCATATATGAGCAGTTCATACATGCGGAAATATAAAAATCAGAGCTTCTGATATTAATGTTCGCAAAGCCAGAAAGGGGATCTTGAGTTGTTGGTGGACTTGAATCTTTTGACCGGAACGAAGTCATTGTTCTTTGGTCTTTACCTCTGTTCCACCTCTGCCACAACTGTTACGATATCTTATAACCTTGTGCAGTGTTTTACCACACTCGAAGTGTTACAATCGTTCAACAGCAGTCGGAACTTGTATCTCAGCGAACACTTGTTCTGTCTTCTTGCTGTACGATACGACAGTTTGGGTATGGCTTATGAGCAGCCGTGGTCGAGCACTCAGATGTGAAGCTTTGTTTAATGCGAAGTAACTGGTGCTGTAGTTGACATGTTGACAACACTTCCGTGAATCTCATGGTCATCTATAGTTCCTGGCAAGAGATCATACCACCGAAAAACTCTACTGTAAGGAACTTTCACGTAAAACTCTTCTTTGAAAGGAAAAGGTCATGTTTTTTGTCGAGTTGACCAATCAGAAATGGTATTCTCTCCATAATTCCCAAAATCTAGTAAATGCTTCCACTTAGAACAATTTTTGTTTGTGAGTTAGAGATGTAGATACCAAGCCTCCCAAAACAAAATACAGCTTATTAACTTGTAATGGAAATCGGGGAGAAAATTAACTACGTAAACATCTCTACCGAGTGAACTAAAATCAGTGGAACGCAATAGACGTAGACAAACTTGAGTGGGTTGATTCGCTTGCTGTGCCCAACTTGGAACCTGAACAGCTTCCTCCCGTATGACGTGACAAGGAGAATTAGTGTTCGTTTGGGGGAGGTTAAGTGTCTGAATCATATGGTTATACAAAACCAGATACACGTGTCATCTACTTCTGTTTTCTGAATATTTTTTTCCCTATGGTGCTATACCTTTTTCTCCTAATGTGAATACAACTGCATAATTTAACATAAACCTTTTTGGAAACCAAAATTACATACCAACAACTCATGTTAGGTAATTCATAGAGAATAAATTCGTCTACTATGACCATTGATACATACGATATTTCTGCTCTGTATAGCACAAACTAAGTGCTGTCTTTACATGCTAGTCCTCAAATGGTTCTGTTTCGCTTGAGAAATACATATAAACCCTGTAAACAACACTGAACTATTACGCAAATATCTTTGAAAGATCAACAACTCTGTTTCCCACATAACAAGGTTTAAGACAAATCAGTAGCATTAACAATATGTGATACTTTTGACAGGTTGACGTATTTGTTTTGCCATTTCAATACAAGCTGCATAATGACGTTGCCACTGTTTACAACAAAAGTCAGATTCGCAACAGTAATTTTGCATTCAGAGAAATCAGATAGCGTATACCTTTCACAAGTGTATTTGTTTGAATGTAAAATAAATTTGCATGCTTTTAATAAACACAGCTTCCCTCTATTAGTTCACTACTCGAAGAGACCACCAACAATATATATGAACCATACTAAGTAATAGATCAACCCACTTACAGTTATCGTGTAGTAAATGATATAAAAATAGCAGTTTATGCAGATTGTGCCATCATATGCATCACGGTCAAACAAACTTCCACTTACCGTAGCCGCATTAAAATGTTCAAACCACAGAAGTTGGTCACCGTTACCGTCAATGTATTGAAGTAATTGTTTCTCACATTACACCAATTTGGTGACCGTGAGAATTATGAAATCATTCTGCCTCAAAAATATGCAATCTCAAGTAAACCCCTAATGTAAAGTAGTTGAGAGTTGATTGTTCCGGACGGGTGATACTGTTTTGTAAGTGATGGTTAATATGTGTGTGCTCAGTAGAACTCGATATTTTAACGCTCCACCTACGCCTGCGAGAGTCTGAAAACCAGCTGTGATCGACTACACGTCCATATTCATCGACATATCACACAGACCAAATCACCTCAAATGATTTGGCCAATATCTCTTACCTATGTACGCCATTTTTTGAGACACATATGATAAATTATCCGACACATTTCACACAGTAAACTGATTTCGGTATTTAGAAATGTGCTGAATGTTGAGAGAGGTCAAATTGCTCGTAAAAGCAAATCGGATGCAGTGTGCCACGTTTCAAAATATCAAGATAGTAGCGAATTAGATCAGACTGTGAATTGCTTGGAAACCATGATGTTAGGATTTGATAACTGTTATATTGCTAAAATCATAGGCATATATACTGGGCTTGTAAATATACCGTTAATTAATTAGGTTACCAAATATTCCTAGCAAAATGAAGGAAACATCGGACAGTGGTCGCCACGGTAATGGGAATAAATTAGAATGACTGAAAGTAACATCAGATAAGACTTGAACTTTCTCCATCATCGGTTGTGCGTGACCAGTCTACGGATGAACACAATTCATAGTGAAACGAGACTGACTTTAATTATGGTGTAGTTGTGCTACGAAATGATTAAAATGACACATAGATAACGGTACGGTAACAATGCTAATTGGAGACAGTCCACTGTAGAACGGGTATGACAAACGGGAACTGCCATGATCATCAGTCCCCGTAAAATGTAGGATTATAATAAAACTGTATCTATTGGCCTTCAATTGAATGGATACATCTATGCGGATATATTCAACTAGTGATGGTATATCTGGAAAGGACTGTCACAGTGAACAATGCCAAACGAATTTCACACACAAAGAGGTTGAATTTTTTAAATCAGTCTCCAGTCGGTTTAGTTGAGTTGGTTGTAGAACAATTTGGGAAGCAAACAAAACGTTTATTGCACAGTTTCGTATTTGGAACTCTTCAGCAACGTTTAGGAGGTAGTCTATACAAATGAGAGAATACTATTTGCCATGTATTTACTCTGGGTGATTTGGGACCAATAGCGAAAAAGTAAATGCCACCATCTCTATAATAAAGTTGCTGAGAGCACCGAAGTTTTTACAAGTTTTATCTGCCAAGGTTCACTTGTAAGTGTTCATAGTCACTTCGTTCACGTAAACAAGGATTGGTCAGTCCGTTCGTTGCTCGGTCGTTGCTGTTTGTTTCAGAAACTGATCGAGTTGGCTACGTCACACTGGAATGATTTTGAGCATCAGTTCGGAAGTGAGCTGTCAGAAAGCAGATGAGTCTGACAGAAAGCCTCATTCAGCAACTCACCAGACAGTTGGGAAAACCTCATTGATTAACTTTGGAGTGTTTGGAAAACGACTGTAGGAGTTCCTTGAGAGCGCAATTTATAGTAGAAATCCATGTCAGGAAAACATGTTGGGTCAATTATGAAAATAAGGCTAATTCTAAAATGGGTGAAAATCTTTCAGAAGTATATTGAAATGAAACATCTACTAGCGGTAGCACAGAAGACTCAAAATAATAAGCCAGTCGCAGTGTAGTGTAACACCGTGATAGGCATTTCAACATAATATTTCTGTGGATAGTGGAGTACGAATCCGTAACCCCAACACAACGCTGGTGTGCAATATGAAACTGAGAGACACGAATGTATGGGTTACCTTTGGGTTTTTATGAACTATAATGAAAATTGAATTATGTTTGGGTAAACAGACAATCTGTGGTGTTCGCACATAGTATACGGATAATCACCCTTCGACTGAGGATGTTATCGGTTATTGATTCAAAGCGACATACACGTCTTCGATATCTTACCACTAGATCGAAGCATATCAACAGTTTTCAAAGTACACATACCTCCTTTGTTTTGGTCGTAAGCTTAGGCTAGAAAACTAAACGTTTGTGGTTGTTAGCATTTAAGCAGTAGGCGATCAAAGTAAATAGATCATTTACCACGAGATCTGCACTGCCAATGGTCATCAAGTAGACGTGGCCTCGGCCATGGATGTTGACTGTCGTCCTTGTCCCTATGCAACCAACCGTATTGTTTGAGCTAAACCAACGTGTACCCAAATGTTATTGTGGTCTCATTGTCTTAGACAAACCGACTGAACGGAAGAATATACGGATGAACGTATGTTCACATTCTATATGGAAGCACAGGCAATGTTATGCTCGGAGGTAAGCGACTCATCTGACTGGTCCACGAAACAACGTGATTTTTGGATGTGTGTGCTCACCCTTTCGATGGGCCTCCGTGAAAACGAACGCTGATTACAAATAACAATAATCGGCCAAAACGTGAGGATCACTGGTTAACACTGTGGATATATGTATATAGTTTTTATTACTACAGTTCCAGAGACCGGACGACCTTTTGTGTTTTCAATCACCCAGCTTATCTTACGGGCAAATTAATCTGCTGTATAACAAAAGTTAACCAACCAACCCAGTACATTTTAAGCTGAGACAGGTAAGTTATACAGCAGCCAAAAAACATGCTAGTAGTTCATACACAGCGAGGTGAAAACATCTATTTGGAGTCACTGGTTACAAGTCACGTTTCCAATATGAACACTGGTAAAAGTATACCATGTATCTCGTAATCAGATTTTGATGAACTATGTGCCACTTTTTTCCAAACCAACCCTGTCTGAACCATTATATTACGCTGTTTGAAATTTTACTTTACTGTCAGTATGATCTTTCAAAAAAAGTTTTCAGTTTTGTCGTTGAGGTAACAACTGAGGTGAATTTTCCTAAGTTCGTGAAGCTGATGAAATTGATGAATTAACACAGAGCATGATAACATTCAGTCAGAGAGTTTGATGATGTTTACGTAAGGAAAATGGAAACAAATCAGAGTAACTGTTGAGTGTAACTGAATAGGGATTAGAGATGCCAGAACAGCTGATCTCTGCAATGATCTGTTGACAATAACTAAACCACTAGTAACGTTGTCATGGCGGAAGTGCATGCTTCCTGTTGACGAGTGAATCCACCGAAACCGCAAGCAATTAGTGAAGGTCTCATCAGGGTATCATCGACTAGGTTGTAATTTTTGTGGTGAAATATATTAAGTTTATGTTGAATGCAAAATATCTAGCAGTAAACGACTGAGAGTTGTTGCAGTGCTGACTCTAAAGCGCAAATGGTGTTTACAGAAGGTTTTTCTTTTGACAATACAAAACAGTTCATGTAGGGAAGCCATAAATTTATCCGAAATTTATGTCTTCTACAACCTTGGTGGAAGTGGATGTAAACTCTACAATGTAACGTTATAATACTCACTGAAATTTCCCTTAGCCACCACAAAAGAGCGTGAGTAACACAGTTGTGCTTTGGCTCATGTGTATCATCTTGTCGGCCAAAGTGAAGTATCAGCAGTCCATGCTTTGTGACCTATTGAGCGACGATCAAATCTGAATGATTGTCAATTATTCCTTGAAAATTTACAACTGGATATTCTTTTAAGGAAATTATTCCAATTTTTTGAGATAAGACTTAGAGCAGAATGTCTAACCGTGTATGGCATGGATAACCTCTCTCACCGAAACTTTCGAGTAACAGCATTGAAGAATTAATAATACGACTAATCCAAATGATCTGCGTGAATTCATGTTTATGCTACTGTTGTTTGGAAGTGTTGTGCGTACGAAACAGTAAATATTGCGCAACGTCTGAGTGCATCATCTCCTCAAACTATAGGCCAGAAATCTAGGAAGTATTGCTCACCAAATAACTACAAAATACACGGCTTACTTCAGTATGTCACTCAAGGTCACGTGTAAAGCCTCAGATAATCAACCGGAGAAATACGAAGCACAGTCATGCAAACGCTGGCACGATTGTACTGATGCTGTTCGAAAATTGTAATCGTGCCCGTAAACTTTCCTGTACAGTAATCACTCCGTCCTGTTGTAAACCTTGTTCGGTTAGAATATACTTACTGCGTTTTACTTAAACCATCATGTGACGTAACATAAAATGAAAGGACGCTAGAATTTAGACGATATTTCAGATAATTGCATTGTCCCCACGTTCGTAATAAGGTATATACGGGGAAGCTTTTTACGTTTAACACGTTGCATATAAGGCGTTAAAAATACTGCTTGCTTCTGATTTGTCTCGTACGCATGATACTGATATTAAACAAACCGATTGGTGTGTCTCGAAATGGTTCACGATTAAAACTATGTTGAATCCATTTTCTTTACTAAGGCATGTCCGTCATAAAAAGTATAAAAATTTCATGGTTAAGTGCTTAATCAGACAAAATCATGCAAGTAGAATCTGTGGTGACCAGTGTTACACTTGAATGGTTTCAATTACCTGTAAGCAGAAAATTTAGTAAATACCTCGTACTAGCTCGGTGAATTTGTCCCACTCAATGAAACAGACTCAAAGACAGTAAGGATACAGTCCCATATATACCAACCTTAATAAATCTCAGTGAGTTTACAACCACGTCTGACCACTGAATTCACATACAGTGCTGTACGGGTTGCATATGTAAACAGGTCAATTGTCAAGTGTTCTTTTGACAGAGGATTCACGCAGTGCTGCCACAAGACCATTCAAATAAATAAATGTGTGTATGAATGAGTAGGAAATTTACACAACTCAGATTCAACGCAAGTTTTCTGTTTTTTAGTTCGATTCGGAAACCCCTATTCCAGCACTTAACCCAGTCGCCTTAATACTTCGAGAATAACCCCTAATGTTTCAAAATAGACACAACCCATGCCTGACCTCAGCGACTGATTTCGAATGAGCCCGTCGACTAGCGGATTTCAGGAGAAACTTTTAGACTCAAGTTTCATTGTTATTAAAGATCGCAATTAGTGCATAACCTCACCCGAGTAGGAAGTTTACCTCTGAAATTCCACTCTAGTGTTTGTTTTTGAAGTTGTCTAGCCTACCTGGATGAGATGGCTGCAATCAAATGTGGATTGCGTTCAGTCTGAAATAATCCCAACCGCGAACTTCTAACAACACTTGGTGTGTTACCTACTTCAATGAGCTTTATACCACAAACGACAAAAGATATGACCTCCTAATGTCTGCGGATAATTTCGCAATAGTAAATAGCGAAGTACTCAGTTTTAACGTTTAATTAATTGTGATCACCTTAACCTATGCGTGACCTCTAAAAAAAAGACTGTCATCTATTTTTTTGTACGTATCTTGTATTGTGCACTTCCTTCTCTCTGATTCGTGTTTTGATGCAAGTTATAGGCAAGCTTCTGTCAGAAGTGTAGCTGTTTTATACTGTCACCTTCTACTAGTTGAGTTAAGTCCTGTCATGACTTTGTTGTAAACACCTCCATAGGTGAATTTTCAGCTATCAGTAGTATCATACGTTCAGTAGTAATAACAATTTTTTTATAAAAAGATATGGGTTACAAAAGTAGAAGAAAGAAAGGAAACAACAAAATTGTGAATTCAATGTTGTCCAACCAAAGTGACAAAACGGTTTGTTTTACTACAGATTCGATCGGTCAGTAAACACTCAGGATTGGTTAAAAATATCGCTAGACTGAGCATCGTTAAAGAACTGCACACACTTGGGTTTGACAATATAGAATCCTATAGGAGATTGTTATCGTAAGACTGAATAGTTTAAGATAATTTGAGGGAATGGAGGATTGTTGATAATAAGGAGTACGTCAGCGAACTGCTTACATTCTTAAAATATTATCTGACGATAACTATAAAATATGTAGGCGCACTGTAGATATATTGAGCCCAAAACTTGAAAAGTTCGTCTTTCTTCAGAAGATCAGATAAACTTACGAAAGAAGAATAAAACAAGTTGGGTGTCAAGCAAGAGTTAGTAAAAATTAATATGGGAATGAAAGGAAGTGGAAACTGGTCTTCAAAAAAATATGGAAAGTCTTTTGACTTTTATAAAGACACTATTCATATGGGAGACACTGCATTTTGAAATAGAAAACTGTATGCATAATATCCTTTTGAAAATAGATAAACCTTGAGTATGTATATCCACATATGCTCCATGGTTTGTTAATGGCAATTACATGTGAAAACGAAGCGACTGCTGATTGTGTTTATTTCATGTGCAGTTCATGATTCACTAATCGGTTGTTCAAAGAGGACAAATTGGTTTACAACAGAGTTGAATTCGAATTGTCAGAAACGGGTAACATCAAAAAATATCATCTGTATTCTTCAAAATCTCGGTTTTTTCTGCCACTAGCACTTCACATACACAAGCTGCGAATAAAAGGTGTAACAAGATAGCCCTTTGAAGTACGTGAGAATTAGTTGTCAGATGAGAGAATACAATGTTGTTAAAACATGCCTGTCATGACTTATTGGCTAAGTAATCATCTAGTAGATTACTTAGGCCTGGACATCGTAACCCTGTAACAGTTGACAAAATTTTGATCGGTTGTAGCTCCATAGATTCGTGGTTGAAATTGGGTCGTGATAACTGACTGGTCAGTCCAATCCATGTCTTTCAAGAAAACAAAAACATCCTTCTGGTAAGGATGTAAGAATTAAAACATTGTCCACTCAAGACACTTCGTTCTGTTGCACAAGTGAATTGACAACTAGTAGTAAAGCTATTTTGAATACAGTTCCATTACAGTTTACGTTTTGTTTATTGTCCAGAGTGGTATATTCACGTTGGATAGTAGTTAAAAATACTCTCCGAACGTAAACTGAAAATCTTCTGTTCTTAACATGAAATTATATATTTCAATGCATCCCGCCAGTAAGACCTTAAAGCCGTTTGTTGTAAATGAATCTTTGTACATTTCAAACAATGTTGAGTAAGTTCGTGCTTGAAAAAAGTGATTTTTTTATTTCTATTGAATCGGTCAGAGAAAGATTAAGAACATTCTTTGTTAGACTTTTAGCAGACCTAAATGCAATTAACTAATTTTCACTTTAAGCAAATTTCCCTTACAATAAACACTAGGTGAAGTGCCTTCCGTTCGTAGCGATTAACAAAAATTGTTTGCAATCTTTCACTGTTGCTCACTTGTGATCACGAAGTCTACAGAATAGGACTGAGGGCACCAGTTGAATCTTGGGTGCTCACGCTTGTATGTTCCTAGACAAAACTGAGGCTTTTCTCTAAATAGTTTAATCTACCACCACGTGGATATATTCGTTCAAGACCGTGATAGTTCATCGTCTGTTTATAAGCTCTCAACTCTTCAAAACGTCATCCGTATACTAAGGTGTGTTTGCTCAAGGACTGAAATGAATTAATGCAGTTTAGTAATGTTTCCAAAAATCACGTGTGCACGAACCGTTCCAGTGCATCTTCGTCAGATGAAAGCGGTGGATATTCAGAAAAGACGTCCAGCTTAATGGAGGTCACTCTTGCAACAATTTTTTCACACAGTTGGGAGAAACAGACAACAGATGATTTCGATTGTTCACATTGTCCGATATCTTCGAATGACTTTTTAAACCATTGCACAGTCGTCCAGAAATACTTACAACAGTGCGCAGCGGTAAACCATTGGTTTCAAATAATAGAACACAATTGGGTCACAAAGCTACTGTGCTACTGGAAGAATTAGCAAAGTGCACAAATCGACAGTTTCAACGGTTTTGATGGTTAAATTATCTGCGGGAAGCGATTTATAAGTGTGCCATTACACAGAACAAAGACGACTTTTAATCACACAAACCTCGGTTCATACATCTAAGCAGTCAAGAGTTTCGAAAGAACGGTAGTGAACTAGGCTTCGAAACGGGTGATATAGGCACTGTCTAAGCAAAGGTCAACGATAAACAGCAAGCTATTCGTACTGCGATCATTGTGAAATGGCGGAACGCAAACATCTTAATAATCTCCACAGTAAATGTCAGAAATAGGAGAGGCTGCAAAACATACCTGGATAATCGAGTGGAAGGGATAGTGGTAAGTTGAAGTTTTGAGCGTGAATTTAGAAAAGTGACACAATGGGTCCCAGACCACGACAACGTCCAACGTACGCTCGTAATACGAAGGTTCCACACAGCTCTGGTTCCCCTATCTGCTTAGTTAACAGATCAGAGGAACTCCCATTTAAAGTAGGTCAGGCAAGGCGTACGACATCAGACTTAAACGAAGAACAGTACGGTCATAGCTGTTTTCCGATAGTGTCACTAAGTAAGCCCATCGAGTGTCCGGTGTTGAACACCAAATGGAGGCCAATGCCGTTTCCCAGGACGCACGTCGCACTCTCACTGCGGACCACATCCCTATTGCATTAATCCTGATTACG
>LUCH01000410.1:31356-184262 GCA_013368495.1 Paragonimus heterotremus
TCATCCCAATATATATTGTGTGTTAATTTAGCAAAAATAGCCAAAATCAGTATGCAGAATCAATGCAAATTATGCTACCCTCTCCAGGTTTATGAAAAACAAATTATCTGACGAACCACCATGAATAACTGATAATTCGTTCACTCGAGGTAAAAATTACACAAAATGCACACGTCTAATTTGTTTCTGTCCAAGTGAGTTCGTTTTGAGTTCAAATAGTTGATGACTACCGGTATCCAGACCATGTTTCTACCTCCTCTATCTTTCATGTCCAGCCTGTCAGGCATAATTACTGGAACAATGTAAACTGCAGAAAAAGACAATCTGATATGCCATCATTTTGTCAACGGAGTTGAGACAGAGTAATGAATGACAGTTGATTATACCTAACTAGGAAAAAATACGTCAGTTCCAGCGAACTGGATATTAGATAGCGTGATAACTCGGGTTGACCAATTGTACACAACCAACTGCTTGTTGAATGCTGTTCAAGTTTATCCGTGAGCACAGTTGGTCAGGTTCCAAAGCAGACATGCGGTAGACAATGTGCTAATTGTTTCCGTCCAAGATTTGGTCGCAGATATAAACATAGACTTTCCTACAGTTATCCCAACTCAAAATCGTAGCTTCAGTTGCACTTGATATACAATCAGTGCTTGTGAACATGTCGACTTAGTTGATCTCAACAACAGTTTCGCAACCAACAGAAAACTAATCGATGCGGGTGCTTTGTAAAACGTACAATTACGTGGAATTTTCATTTCACGTTTACAATAGCTGACGAAAAGTTTTAATCATTGACTGTTTTTTTTTCAGTTGAATCAGCCAGTGCTCTTGTACATACTGTTATTGTGCCGATAATTAAAGTGTACACATCCCAAACTATGGATTATGTTTAAAAGAAAGATATCCGATAGTGAGGCCAACAAGTGTCCATTGCTGTTTGTTCTACAAAGAATGAATTCAAGTAAAAGTCAATTGACTGTAAAAGACGCAATGAATGACAGAAAGAAAATAAGCGGAACATTAACTAAATAGATTGAGAATAACACACGTTACGAGCAAGTTGTAATACTCTACGTTTCAACCACCTCGGGTGGCCTTGCTCAGGTGTGTTGTGACAACACTCTTGAAGAAGGCCACCCAAGGTGGTTGAAGCGTAGAGTATTACAACTTGCTCGTAACGTGTGTTATTCTCAATCCATTTATCAATGACATGTAAAACACGACGCCCAAACTGTTTGACTTCATTCGTACTAAACTTGGTGCGGATATCCTGCAACATTAACCAGTTTAAATAAAAAGTGAACGGTAATCTCTGATTGGCAGTGTTTTGACATCGCATGCTGTTAATATGAGCACGATTTAAAAAAAATCGGTTTAGTTAATCGATAAGATTAGTTGGAACATTTTTTCAAACAGCACATGAAGCCTAGTGCAACTACAGGTCAACTACGGCACTAGTGTAACCTAGACTCGTGCGTTGGAACAAAACACTATTTTGTTTTGATAAGAACTATTGATTCATTCCGGTTAAACGACTGTCGTCATATAGATTTTTCATATTGCTAATGAAAACTCAGTGCAATCATCTTGTGAACTACATTGAAAGCATATAGAATTGAACGCTATTTTCACATGGTAATCACATACGCAAGGTGTCTAAAGTTGATGGTCATTCCACTGACCAAAATTTTCGTGGCTGCCGTTACAGTTTGTGATCGTGACAAACTTGACCAACGGCGTTTCCGCTCTTTCTTGACGTATCACAAGAATTTTATATCCTAAGAAGTATGGATATTCTTCAGGATCTTAGATCTCTTGAGGCGATCCAACGCGACTGTAGACTAAACGTTTGGGAATCTGTATGTTGTATAATAATCGTGACAACACTGAGCGACATACTGACAGACCATTGTCTTCAGACTGCAGTATCGACACTTCGTTGTACAAAAGAAAATCCGGGAGAAGATGTGTTACGGAGTGAGCACGTAACGTATGTAAACTTGAATCTTTCAACACCCAGTTCAGAGAATACCTCGTCCGTTTCCATGGATTAAACTGCTTTTTATAAAAACAACGCACTCTGAAGTGAAGTCCTCTATTACAGTTCAATCGTCTCAACCCTGATTGAAAAGTTGTCTGCATAATGATGGTTTACAAATATCGGAACAAAGAATAACGTGGATACTACTCATTGGCTTATTTCCAGACTATCAAAATGATAGCCGCGTGAATTAAGGATTGGTGGCGTCTGCGTGTCCAAGTGTGTTGTGATGGTGTATACCTTAGGATGACGAACAACTCCCTTGCAGAATAAAACACTGCTTCAGAAACTGGATGCTTTGGTGCTGATTCAGTGGCACTTGGGTCAAGGCAACGGTTAGAGTACGGTTTCCGGTAGGCCAGCACTTTGCTCTTCCGGACGATAAGAAAGTCAAAACGAATCATTCTATTTACAGTGCCCAGTGAGTAGGGTCTCATGTTGTACAGTTCAGAAATAAAGGTTGTCATTTAATACCTATGGCTTCATAACGGTAAATTAATGAACAGCATCAATCATATGTGCAAGATTGATATTAGTTGGATGGAAATAAGCAAACAATTAGGTGGAAGCCAGATTCAGCGCACTATCTTTGAGACTATGTGAACACTTCTGCATACAGCAGACATTAGCTGACTGCAAGCGGCAAGAAAAGGTCGAACGATACATTCAGGTTTTGCAAATGTTTCTACTGATCATGCCATCCACTAGCTCGCGTTGATGATTTGAAAGCACTCATCGGGCCTGATGTCGAACATGTCTGCTAATAACTTTGTCTCAGTAGTTTGTGGTTGAACATCCCAGACTGAGCACGCCTGGGCACTGACTGGTTTGTTCTTTCCAATCAAACGGATCATTTTCCATTTCAGCTACTCAGAGCTTTTTCAAAGGATGCTTTGTGTTATGTACTAACAGACTGAACAAACAGTGGTAACAGTTATAGAAAGATCTGATAAATCGAAAGGAGTTTCTCTCCGATACAAGAATACTTTCAGTCTAAGTAATTCGTGCATATACAACTGTCACCAAGCAGTTTCAACCTGATTAGTTTTCATTGCCTCGTTCACTCGGTTAAATGAATGTTTATGTCAAGACTCAATTGAAACAGTTGGATGTATATCGTTGCACAGCATGATATCAGTGTGTTCAATATGTCAGTAAAACTTTCAGAATAAGCTGTTTGAACTATTCTACTAAGCAACGGAACTGGTGAGTTAACTTTCGTGGCCATAGCTTTGTAGATCAAATCAGAATGAAACTGTTTACAATGCTCCATCTGAACTCCCATTAATTAATAATGAGGTCAGTGTTTTTCATCAAGGAAGCTTTTATATGGTTCAACTGGCAAACATGTCTTGTCTTATATTCGTTCCCATCAAAAAATGTGGCAGTTTATATCACAATGATGTGGAATGCCTAGTCTACTACATTTTCACAACTGTTCTGATTAAGCAAACTTTTAACTATCAGCAAACAGTAGCAACAATGAGTTGACTAGCCTTGGTGTTTCAAGCGTGCAGAAAAGTAAAAGCACTGGTTTAATTATAGAACCCTATTAAGTGGTGAAGTAACCACGGTACTCAACAAAGAATGTGTCATTCACTGTGAAGAATCCTGAGGCAATAACGAGTCATACCAATAACCCAAGCCAGCGTTTCGCAGCCAAGTCATATATCGTCCTTGGGAGTAAAGTCAGTCCTCAAGTAGGTGATTAGAGATGTAGTCATTGTAAAGGGTATTTGCGTACAAAGATGGTGACTGAGTTACAAGCTGGCAACTAATAGTGAATGACAAATTCAGTGATCGATATTGACAATATATGACTCAGAGAGCATAAGACGAAGAAATGCTGCTTTGCGAACCCACGGAAACTCATATCGAACGCAACCCTATATTTGCCGAAATAAATTGAGAGACAAAGTTCAAAACGAGAACATAGCCTCATATGCAACGGATGACGCTTTATCAGAAAAAATTGCCTGAACCTTCTAGTCACGATGGAAACTGGAATCCTGAACTTCTTCTCAATCTACTGAGTGAACAATTTGCTGCAACTATCATCATCATAATACATGCAGGTTTCCAACATAAACAAAAGGGGAAATTCCGCAAATAAAGTCCATACCAGTGATCATTTTTATGCCTCATATGATTTATAAACTCATCCTATGCTAACGTAGACATTCCACCAATGAGTCCACTTTCATTTGTGGGAGCTCATCATTTGTATATTCTTATCCCTTTTGGAGTTTGAACCCGATTCATCGTGTTTGTGGGAAGGACTATGTTGACTGTTGTTCCGTCTATATATATATATATATATATATATATATATATATATATATATATCAATTCACTCTATTTAGACGTCGAGGTGTAATTCGTTTTGACTAGCACTCTGATGGCCTGATAATCTCTTGTCATTTTCACTCCAGTCAGTAACTTTTTACTCAAGACTTTGCAGGTGGGCAAAGGTGACTGCCTTTGACGAGCCGGATAGGCGTCGTTAAAATGGTTGATGAGATGTTGAAGTTTTCAGTTCAAGACAGCTTATCTCAACTCCACAGAAATTCTGGTCTTGGAGTAGCAGTTGACTCTATTGTATGGCACCCAGCTTTCTGCCCAACATTTCGCATTTCCTAATCACTAGGAATTGATTATCAATAATGACAATGAGAAGACATTAGAGCGGAAAATTCTTTATTATCGCACGGTGTCTCATCAGAAGCCAAGTTTACTCAATAGTATGTTAAGACGACAAACCAGTAATTAAGAAGGTCACTTCCAAGGCTTCCTCCGAACGTGTATATGCGATTGCTGTAAACCGCGTTCATGTGAGAAAGTCTGTTTAGAAAATACTGTGCTTTCATCTATTTATTTGTTGAAATTCAACAAAATCGTCACTTCAAGTGTGTACCCAAGCAAAGTTTCGTTTGTTCTAGTCAGTTACAAACCTACGAACTGAGAAACAGACAAACAGCCGAGATTGCGTCTGAACAGAAGCACGTTTGAGTGTGCATATTCAATAATCAACACTCAGACATGTATAGTACATGTTACAACACATGAGTAGATAAGAAAGTTAGGTATCTAAACAAAAACAAACTAAGTAGACCAGCAGGTATTCAGAATCTCTTACGTTTATCGATTAATCAATGATGAAATTAAACGCGGAACAGTCACCAACCATTTCGGTTAACAACGTAAACTAAAAGCAAGAATAATGTGCACACACATTAGAAAACTTGGAAGAAAAACAAAAATCAAATATCAAACGATATCAGTTCCACAACTAACTGAAGCTGAACGCGCTTCTCAAAACAGTCTCCATTGTTTATCTATCGATTGAGGATGCCACTGTGCGTGTGTGAGAATTATAAAAACCTTCTTTCCTATAAGATGAAATACAATCTTGTTAAGTTGTTGACCTGGCAATTTTAAAGCAAGCAGCAATTCTCCTTAATCAGATAATCAAGGTCGTTTCAATTAAAATACGATAAAAGTGCGCTTTGTGTGTTACAACATTTAAAAGTTCAAATGAACATGCTAAACATGTGCACAACTGAACATCTGACGTAGTGATAAATTGAACTGATAACATGAATCTCAATGTTATAACCGAAGAATAAGCTATTGACATTCGTGCTCAAGTAGTGACGCACCAGAAAGTTTACAGTTACGAAAATAGGGTATGATGTACGACGTGATTGAAGTTTATAACACCGAGAATTCATTAACGAAATTATTTTTAAGTTATGAAAAACCAGCCAGATATTTTTGTCAAATCGACCATTATAGCTCACAGTTAGCCAGTAGGAAGTGAGTCAGTGACGCGTCAAATCTACGGTAAAGTTCGCGCTCAGTGATAACAACGTGTTATTTCGGCCCAGGTGCTCACCTAATTGGTTGTTGACCAACCATGCGATGAGGTTGATGGAACCGAGGATATTGTCATCAACCTACACTTAGCTAGCTGGCGATACTGAAAACGCTAACGATAGGTGATACGGTGTGGCCCAAGGAGGCTTCAGGAATGTGATGATCCAAAAGGGATTAAGTAACCCATAATAATATTTTTATAGTTAACTGAAGATATCTTGCCAAAGCGGTAAAGAAGCTGAAGACCAACAGAGAAGCGTTAGCTCTGAGCACTTTGAATTTCTGAAATGCAGTGGGTGGTATAGAAATATGTTTGCGAAACATGTATAGTACAGTTCTAAACAAGCGATAAGCTGCAAGCACAAAATGCATGATCGAATAGTAGACTAGCTTACTGTTCACGAATACACAGCAAATGTGAAGCTTCATATGCGGTCACTCGGTAGACTGGAGTTGTTAGTTCGGTATCAACGTACCCAACCTAATTTCTTCAAGTTAAGACAAATCAAGACTATACTTTATACGCCCAAAAAAGAAGTGAAGTTGTAGCTCTCCGATAGGCGCTGTTCGAACGAGCTGTGACTGAGTGGAACATAGGCTTAGCGATCAGTGTCGTCACTTGCAACCCAGCAGTCAATTGGTTTATTATGTTGGTTCATTATGTTCGTTAACTAGTTCTTCAGAAACGAGCACGAACGACATTCCCAATCGTAATAGCTCACCAACAAATCCGAACATGCCGTTTAAATGAATCAGGCTCTACAAACTAGAGGTTCCGTTCAACAAATGACGATATATCTGTGACCTAATTTGCTTGACTTATTTACTACTCTGTGTATTCTCTTAATAAGCCCGGTAAACCATACGAGTCGATCAGGATGTCACATCCACAGCCTAATCCATCGACCGTGCTTGGTGAGGTGAACATATCGTTTATCACCCAATCCCGTTGCTCTGACATAATTGATGTTTTGTTTTAGTGCTGATCTAACTGCTGACAGCCCTGTTTTTAAGAAGGATAATGTAACTTGCAATCGAAACCAGCAGGCGCGTACGCGCTGAATTTGAACTGTGTGACAGGGCGTGCTGCTCTCTTGTTGACACAGTTTTCGTTTGTCTGAGTCTTGTGCATGGCTTACTAGGCCTTTGGCTGATGCTTGTTTATGTTGTTTCCTTTTACAGGACTGTTACTGGAATCCCTACTCCGGAAGAATGCTGTCCCCCGGTGTCCCTACGTTGCCCGAAAGTTGCTTCGCAAGTGTAACGGACAGTCCGAGTAAAAACTGCCGGCTTGTAGGTTACAATACACACGTATGTGGTCATTTAAAAACTACTTGGACAGTGACAAATCAGTCAGTCTTACGAGTTCCGGTGAAGTGTATTCAATTTTAATAAGCATGTAAATTATATCCACGAACTATAATGTGATTCAGTTTGTGTAAGCCAATACAGATGCAATCAGCTAGTCATTAATAATCAGAAGCACCGACAGATTTCCCGTGATAATGGAATTATGGTGTTTCGTGCGATTAATGGAGTTATCAAGCGAGTTCTATAAGCTCTGCCTCCAATTCAAACTTGCTCTTGATTACCATGGAAACGTGCTTGTGGTTCTCCACATACTCTGGTTTCGTAAGTTGCATTTCACCTGTCCGTCTATTTGTACAAACCTTTGAATATGGTCCACACCATTTTATCTATATCGTTGCCCCCAGTTCAAACTAAAACAGTAGAAGAACTAAACAAAAGCTGTACGCATACTTACATTTGAATCAAAACTCAGTCATCGCTTGTGGTTCATCCACACATCAGCAAGTATCGTTTGGTTGACCTAATGGTACAAAATCAAAACATCTAACAAACCGACCACAATTCTGGAAATGCATTCATACACTTGTCACAACTGAGGCACTGCAATCAATGGTAAACTAGTTGTGTTTATGAATAGAATGCACTAGTTATCCATATTCCCGTATGTCAACTCAGATTGGAAAACTCTGCACACGTATTTCATACCACAGCAATTAGTGATCCTTGCAACAAGCAGTAGGGACCGTTTATCGCAATCTGCAGTGCATACATTCAACAATAAGTGAATTGATTGAAAATACTCATTAACGCAACGCCATGTGTTACGCCGAACATTCAGTTTGTAGACTTTAATCCATTTAAGTAGCACTTTCAAATTGGTTGGTAACCCATTACAGCTGAGAAGGTTGAAACTATTCGGTTGTTGAGAGTTAGTTAACAAGCATAGTGAACAACGCTATACTGTTTCTGACCCTAGTAATAAACTAATTGCCGAATGGAATCCAAACTAGGGCACCGATTATCAAGTGGTTGTTCCGCTCAAGTGGGGTACTTATGTTAAGCTGACTGATTTATTGAATTGTTGAAAAGTGATAACAGTCCGGATTAGTGAAGCTCGCTCAGTATGTGCCAGCGTGAGCCCTACAGTTTTACCTCTTTGGACGTATAAAGCTTAGAGTTGATCCGTCTTGACTTGAGAGCACACGGTTGAGTGTAGTGATGCTGATTTGGCAACATCATCATCTATACTGTTGAGTGGATGCAGATTACGGAACACAGTTGGTTATACTCGCTTGCGGATGGGGGGAGGTGGTAAACAATCAGCCAGTCTTCAATTTGATTACGGGTGTGTGTGTACGAATGATGAATTTGTGAGGATGACAGTGAATACTTCAAGAATCTCGCTGCACAACTTGTTCGAATACCCATAACAGCAGTGATGTTTGTAAACAGTGATACAAGATACTGACCGGTTTAACTTACCGTCCTTGAAATGCTATCGAACGTTGAATTAAATTATCACAAATCGTTTTGCAAAATTGCATTTAATTTCGCCCTGCAATGCTTGCACAGGTATATCTGTTCCGATGCTGGAGGCATAATTGTGGATTACTGAACTAATTCGGTTTTGATTACTAAACAGTAGTCGTAGATTTGGTTTATTTCAAGTTGAACACCACCCACAATTGGTCGCAGCTGTCGCATTCCCATAGACTTCCCAGTCGGCCTCCTTCGAAGAGAAGGAACACTGGACTCTAGTTTCGTTCTTATTAGACCGCGTCACTAGTGCATATCCTTGTCATTGCCGGGATTAGAACCCCGGCCACGCTGTTCATGAGGCAACTGTGTTTACCACTGAGCCACTGACCTCACACTAGGCAAGACCGAATTATCATATGTGAACTCTCAACCACTTTCGCATGTGAGTAATGGTCAGACTGTCCGATCGTCTCAATAAAAGACATAGTTACTGTCTATTAACTCTGGAAAGTGTATGGAGATGCAACAGCTGCGATAAATTGTGGATGATGTTCAGTCTAGATGAAAACCAAAATTCCCACTACTCCTCTCGAGGCGATCGGACAACCTGACCATTACTCAATAGCGAAAGTGTTTGAGCGTTCATATACGATTTGATTCTGCATGATGTAAAAAGACGATTTTGAATCCATCATGGTCAGGACACAATAAGAGTTGTTAATTAAATTTCAGTCTGTTTATTTCCATTCAAAACTGAAACCGATTATCCTGTTCTGATGTGTACTCATGTGGCCTGCGTCCGCTTCATTGCATTTTTGCCGTACGGGTTAGTTCATTGTGAAAGTCTCACACTAACGATTGTGTCGCACAACTTTATTTCCTGGCGCTGTGCTGTTTTGTCCATGGTGAGCAAATTGTCCAGCTATACATTCAGCATAAGTCTGAAATCACGAGTGGTAATCGATATGATCTACAATATGGTCAGCGACAACTTATCTTCTATCAGCGCATGACTTCAATACTTTTACGGTAATAAGGATTAGAGTTTACAGAGTCGAAGTGATGGTTCTTCGTCTTGCCAACTGCTCCACTTTGGAAATTCATGCTGCTACAATGTAGTGTTGTTGTTTCACGAATGAGGAGCTCCATGCTTGGTACAATTACGTTGCCAAGGATCTAGTGTACTGAGTGACTACTCACTCGTTGACATTTGGACTGGGGAGAGCTGCGATTTTCGACCAGTATGTCATTTATCAAAGATGACCTGATGGTGGATTGTGTTGACATAGCTGTGGTAAATGATCTCGATGTACTGGACGATTAACCCAAATGGACGAGCCCGGGTAGTAGGTCATTCATCTACGAGACAGACTTAAACTGCAAAATCCTGCACCCTCCCTCATTTACAGTTATTCCTCAACTAGGACTGCTCACCTGTTCTGTCTTGTGTCTTTGTATACTATACATTCTGGTCTTCGTGAAAAGTTGTGTCACTACTATAAGTTTATACCAATGTTTACAGTCTTTATGTGTACCAAGGACTTATCACAACCTTGAGTCGCATAATCTCTAACACCCGTATAAATTTTCGCCATTTTACCGTGAGGATTTTCAGAAATATCAAATATCCCAATTATCCCTCTGACTGATAGATGATGAGATATTTATATTTAATGTTTCAAGCAGTAAATGTCATGCGCCTGTCGTATTTAGTCTCGGTCAGGAAATTTCCAAATTTTTGATTGCAAATTTTGTTGTCACTCACTTTTTGTTAACAAACTGGAATGCTGTGTTCACTTTATATCCAAAACAACAAAGATAACCAAAGATGAAAGCTGATCACGAGACAAAACCAACGCAAAATCTTGTTCTGAATGATTGTAAGCTGATGTATTTTTACAGACTGATTACGCGGGACCAAGTTGCGCTTCCGAAGATAAGAATCAGAGATATTGGAAACGACAGGCTAGGTTATTAGCAATGTACGGGAGAGCACAAACACAATAGTAGGACAGCAAAAGTATCGAAAACTCAAAGCAGTATACAGTTCTCTTATGAGAAATTATACGCAGCCGTGTGAACAAACATGGAAAATGGCATCGAAAGTGCAGTGTTTTTTGTTTTAACATCTTATCTCTTAAAAATAAACAACAATATGATGTGTGGATTCGTTTCTGTATTCGTATGGTCACCTATACCGTATCCACGAGGTTCCTTCAACGATCGGATTTCCATCACAATACCACGGCCATAGACATTTCGGTAGTTCTACCTTCTGCCTTCGGTGACCCGCCTGTGTTGATGTTGTGGAAGATCCTATCAAGTGAAGCATTCTCTCAAGTTTCTTTAGGACGGTCAAAGTTGTAACTGGATTTCCAGCATTCTTGCATTCCAAAAGCACCAATGAATCTAGTTGAGAATCGGCTCCAAAGAGCTTCCTTAGAGTATTTATCAGACACGATAACATCTGCTCCATGTTTTTCGTCGAGCACAAGGACAACAACGTAATGAAATAAGCAATTATTGAAAGTATACGGAAGTAGTTTTGCTGGTTGTATAGCATTAGAAACGGTCTCTTACTGAACCAACAAGTCATTGTAAATCGTTGTTGGTTCTTCCGGGTTTAGGTTTGCTTACAGTTGTGTCCCAGGGATGACGGTGACTATCTTATCTACTAACCTCAACTTATTTATACAGTGTTTTGTGAGAGGAGCCATTTCGGAGCAATTTGCAAAGTAGCATTTGTCAAGTCTGTGTGTAGTCCAGCGTGATTATAAAATCCAATTTTTCAGATAAACACGGAATGTCACCGGAAGTACTTTTGGCAGTTTTTCCCTCTGTCCACTGCTTGGATTTACCGTCACACCCTCAGAAACGAGGTTAGTGTGGTATCAGAATTAGTGTCTAGTAGATTGGTGATAGTAACCGCGACGTCCATCCGTCCCGTATTGACCGCCAGACTGTTTGAAGAAAGACATGAACTAATAAAAGAGAGTTGTACGTAGAAATTTTTTTTAAGTTTATGCATCTTGTAATAGTAGCAGTAATAGTAGTAGCAGTCGGCGCGCCGAGCCAACTATTCGTGGTGTCGACTGGGCGGTCTCGGTGCAAACCTTGACTGGTTGATTGTTCAGCAACTCCAGATAGGGCCAACCATTCTACTTGGTTTCAACGTGATAGTTACGTTTGATCAAGACAATGAAATTACCGCCAGCATCTCCGTGCAGGTATCTACCAGAACACAGGATAGGCGAGCGGAGTACACGTGGTCAGAATGTGGTCAGATTTACAAATCGAATGCTGGCTTCTGGTTGCATACTCATATGCGTCGACGCAGGAATGGTCCAGAGCAGTAAGTGGACACCCAGCCTGCCAAAATCTTTGATTGCGCCAACTGTGACCGCAGCCTTCTCAACAAAATCGGTCTCAGTCAATACAGGAGGCATGCACATCCCGTCGAACGCAACCATAAGAAGCTCATATCCATAAAAACCGCTGGGTCAACTTGGTCTGAGAAGCAGTCGGCTCCTCTTAACAGATGCAATGGATCCGTCGTGCTCTACTGGACGCTAAATTCATCATTGGCTCCTATCACATTCCCTGGGCCATACTTCAGAGAGCACTCGGAAGCGTCTGTAAGCGCTGAACTGACAGAGGAATACTGTCCCCGCTGCCGATCCAACAACCGTCTCGCAGACGAACACGACATCAAATATTGGGTCCCAGGTTGCTGATTACTCTGAATGGCTCACCCGTTTGATCTAAACAGCGATTATGCGACTGGAGTCCAATAGCGAGGCTTTCCTACAAAGCGATAAACTGTTAGCTGTTGCCCGCCGTCTTCACAATGGTACAAGCTAAGTCGCCGCTGAACATGCACGCCTCACAATCTTTTCCGTACACCTGGCAACTGATCACTCGAAGATGTGGTCGTGTTAACTTGGGGAACCACGCTACCAGGAAGCAGATACGGAGAGCTAATTATGCAGTGATTCAAACGCTGTACCACCAGCGTAAGAAAAATGCTGTTTGCAGTTTTTTCTGCGAACTGGAGAAATGTCTACAAGATAAACCGCGGCCTCCGGATAATTCCAACGGATACTGGTTCGAGGTATTGTTGGCTCATCTGCATGTTGATGAGAGACCGTCTCGAATGATTCTGCTTCCGGGCTGGTCTCCTGTCGACCTGATCGTTGGAGAAGTTTTGCGAACCTTGAAGAACATGGAAGATACCGATCCAGGTTTAAACAAACTGTTGCCCAAACATTTGAAGCGTATGAAAGCTGATACCTTGACCGGATACTTCAACCGTTTTCTGCTAACTCCAGGTTGTCCAATCCACTTATACCACTCCCGCATCACATGTGTACGCAAACCGAATAATCCTTCATCTCCAACCGAGCTCAGACCTATCGCCGTATCGTCATCATTGATACGTTATTTCACGAGATGCTGACCGATCGTTGGAATACGCGCCTCGAACTACCCGCTCTCCAGTTTGCATTTCTACACAGTGACGGTTGCCTTGAGGCGACCTCATTGGTTCACACGCCGTTTTGCGGCTAATGCACAACGTTTTCAAGTCTGTGCACTGCTTTTATCGACGTGACCAGAGCGTTCAGTTCTATCTTACAAAATTCGATTATCAGATCTGCCCGAGCTTTCGGTGCTCCTTCACCTCTGACGCATTACATTGCCAACTCCTACAGGAATGCTTCCGCCACGCTTGTTAGCTCCGTTCTCCGATCCCAGCGTGGTGTTCACCAGGGTGACCCACTGTCCCCCCTCTATTCATCATGGCAATGGAAGACGTGCTGGCTGTATTTCGACCAGAGCCTGGCTACCAGTTCCACGACACGCTGGTTTGCGGTTTCGCCTACGCCGATGATTTGATCTTTCCAGCTGAGAATCCTACGCGTCTCTTCCAGAAAGTTGTAGCCGCCGCTGGTGTCTTCGCTGAAGATCAACACGCACAAGACTAAGGTCAAGGTCATCCGCGGTGACAGTGAACATAGCGCAACTGCTATCTCTGACCAATCTATTCACTTCGGGCCGGACATTATCCACTCATTAAGCGTCTCTGACACGGTGACCTATCTGGATATCCCATTCACCTGGAAGGGTGAAGCATTTACTAATCACCATCTGCAACTTTGTACGATGTTGGATGAAACCACCGAAGCGCCTCTAAAACCACATCAACGTCTTGAACTCTCGGGACAACATCTGATCCCGAAGATAAATCACTCATTAGTGTTGAGCCGAGTCCACCGTAACACGTTCAAGGTTATGGACTATACAGTTCACCAGTTTGTTTGTCAGTGATTCCGCCTTCCTAAAGAAACACCAATTAACCACCTTCGCACCCCAATTCGTTTGAGCGATTTGGGCATCCCGAGTTTGTTCATCAATATTCCCATCTCGTGCAAATCTCGAATGGAAAGACTTCTCTCCAATCAATCTCCAGTTCTGCGGAATGTGACCAAATATAATTCATATGGCCCTATAGTGAGGAAAGTGAACGTCTCGGTACGCGTTCAAGGTGTAATGGTGATAAACAAGGAGGAAGCCCATGCGGCCCGAATGGATAAACTTTACCATTCGCTTGACGGTCGTGGTCTTCAGGAAGTTTTACGTTCTCCACTGTCTAATCGTTGGCTTTTTAACCCAGACGGCATCTTCCCGAGAATCTTTACTTCTGCCATCCAGCTCAGATGTAGTCTGTTGTGGTCTGAAGTCCGAAATTCACGAGATAACCGAGGTGACCACTCAGTTCTCTGCCGTAGCAACTGCGGTCAACCGGAAAGCCTTGCACATATTTTATAATCATGTTGGATTACCCATGACGTGCGTTGTGCTCGACACAACCGCGTGGCCAAAGACTTGGAGAAACGACTGCGGAATTTGGGCTATACAGTCTTCGAGGAGCTGCAAGTAACAACGGCGAGCTCGTTAATCAAACCCGATGTGATCGCGATTCGTGACGGCGCTGCTCTGGTGCATGACTTCAATATGAAGGATGACTACGAAAGCCAAATGGCTGGACGTACAAGTTCGCGAAGTATAGAACCGAATCTCATAATGCCGTTTTACAATCGGTCCTCTACAGTGTGTGCTGTGATGTGAACTCTTCAAGCAGCGCTATTCTTCGGCTGGGACTGCCCTCCTACGCAGTCACAGCTTTATGTCTTCTGCTTGTACTAGGTTCCTTAAAAACCCGAAACACATTTATGCGGGAAATATGCTGGTAACCGCTGCAACCCCTCTGACATTTGTCTCACTATGAAGGACATTTTTGTGCCCGGATGCGTCAGCCTTGACTGTGGTAGCACCCCTGTGTCCTGAAGAGCTTTTGAATTTGTGAGACTGGCTGTTTAGCTTATTTTATTTTTTCATTATTTTTCGTGTATTTTTTTCCCATTCTAAAATCAGTTTGTTACTTATCGCACAAGTAACTCTCCATTTGATGACGACTATTAGCGCTTGCCACTCTTGTGAGATGACCTGTCATTTGTTCAGTGTTGCTAACTATGCAGCGTCTCACATTTGACAGACATTCACCTTTTTACACATCTGTTGCCTAATTTTGGTATCACCGTTTGTTCTTCCCTTGATCAAAGATGTGTATATTACTCTTCAAAATAAACGATATCATACTGGAGATTACATAATTTTCCGTATTGCTGACAAGCTGGTTAGTTATTTGGTTAACTGTCCTGATTACCATCTGAGAAATTGAAGGCAATTACACCCTCTGGGGCCAGACCAACGGGGAAGTAGGAATTTCTTCATCAAAGATTTGTTGCTATCATACAAGCACAAGAAATATCCTGGTAACATGACCACCGATTCAGTAAAAGAATGCTGAGTCTTCACTGCTTTGTCAAGTAAGCTTCAAATCTTCGAGTTATCGTTCACATTTTTTGGGAGCTTCTGTTAGTATAAAGTACACTCATTCAGACACTGATGCAGGTTTTGGTCATCACGATTTCACTTTGACGCCACCTACGTTGGCAAGTTGTAATTTCGCCAATTTCAGCCACCAGTTTGTTACTTGTCACGCAATTTTGATGTTTGAGGCAGATTATGAGAAGTTATCGACGCCCGTAGATCTTCACACCAATTTGTTTTTGATGAACACGTACAACAACAATCAATCTTAACCACACCCACACGTAACTAACATGCATTTGTCTAACAATATACTTCAGTTCAAAGACAAATTGGTCACTCAATCTCCGTGCTGACAATTGATTTCATGTTTGTCACCTATACGACTGTTCGGCTAACTTTCTCCATCAAAAGCTTAACAGAGCACGACCACCTGTGGCAAATGAAGCGGAATGAATCAGACGGTCGTGAGGAATTATCACCAATAAACTTTAACCGACGCGCAAAAGTATTTACGTATCCTACCACAACTCTGATGAAGTGCTGTTGACTAGAACTCTGATAAAGAGTGACGGTTAACGTTTTCGAAGACTACTCAATCGAATTTATATAAGTGATGAAAAATAGCTCACTCAACTTATTGAATAAACTTTGTCCAAATATACAACTCAACTCAGACGTTCTATGAGGCGTAATCTTGTCATAAGTTGCCGTTTCTTTCGCACAAACAAACATCTTTTATCCCCATCGCGTTCCTTTTAAACATGTTCGCACAACTCGTATGCTCATACGAGACACGAAACTATACTGATACTTGAGATAAGCACGTGGTGCTTTACATATGATGCTATTGTCTGTCTGTGCCTCATGCAGGATATCCACTAGCTAATCATAACATTACTTTGGAATCGTCAGCCGGCAGAACTAGTTTGCCACGATCACGTGTCCACCGTACCTGAATCAGTGGTTTAAAGTACAGCCAGATTTTTTGAATCACAAAGCTACAACACTGTTGAGTTGCCACGCATCTGCACAGAATATGACCTTGTCTTAAGAGTCTCTGTCAGGTTACATATATGTGTTCATGAAGCTCACATCTTCATTGGTGGAGAGCAGTTTTCAAGAAGCATAATAGCGGTTGTACACTGCTTAGCGTAATTAGCGAGTAGTAGAGCACACTTTGAAAAGAACGGCACAAATGCTGAAATTGATGACCCTACTAAGCTTCCGGATGGCTGAAAACTGATGTTGACTATCAGAAAGAATGGACAGTTTTGTGTGGAACTTATGAAGATTAGTTCTCTGCATCCCCGCAAGGGATGGTCAGTTACGTTAACCGCTCAAAACAACGCTACTTTAAGCGTCTTTAAAGAGATATCTAGAGATAAACTACTTGTAAACTATACGTTGCTCATATCCGATCGTTATTTTTATATTCAGATAGGATTTTCAGTCAGCATTTTTCGTACGGGTTCTCCAATTCCGAACATGGTCTACGTTAGGGCCCCGTCGCCAGTGCATTTCCTTGCTACGACAGAGAATCAATGATCGGGTCACGTTCTCAAGAGTTAACCGTGTTGACCACGGTACTGATGACTTCAGATTAAGCAAGTACGGACCATGCATTAAGTCCACAACCTTTAATTCGAGAAATGCTTCTGTTATGTATCAATTTCAGCCTTGCCAACAGACAAATTTACGTTCGGTGACCGTTCGTAAGCGGATACTGACACTGAAGATAACCGGACAGCGGATATGGGCAATTAACAACGAGCTATAGAGTATACACATTCAAGACTGAACTTCGCAGCCAACCCAACTGCCCAAGGCTAATGCGTGAAGACAGGAAGAGTACTGGCCCTTAAACAGAGCTTTACTCTGTCACATCCTCCGAAGACAACATGGTCACAAACTAGTTCATATTTAAACAGTTTGTGACCGATAAGAAAATAAGGTCAGAAAATGGACCAGACAACAATTCAAACAATACGGTGATACCCCAATTAAAAGACGAGCGTGTAGGCAGGTTGTCGAAAAATGACACGAGGGACGAGAACGTTTGTGAAGGGTGAAGTGGCACATGACCGTGCCAACTGTGAAAGTCACTTCGAGTATTACAGTGCTAGGCCTATAGAACGGGTAATAAAATCGATGTTTTCGAGGAAGTGCGGACTTCCCCGACAACTTCCTTACGAAGATTGATAACAGATGATCCTCTTCAAGTCAACCTGAATAAACGCTGGTGGTCGGCTTTGTCGATAGGTCGATTTGTCTGGGCGGTCAACGGAGGTAAGGCTGAGGATTTGGGTAATATTGCTTTCTCGGAAAGTTCGCATATGCCCAGTAGTAGGTCAGAGAGTATATTTCCCCGGTCGTCACGGGTTTATTCATCGGCACCATGGCGTAGCCGGAGTTGATTGCGGTGGCTGACCCAAGTGTTCCACGCAACGGAAATCTCACAAAGGACCTTGCCTCGGCGTCTCATTATCACACCTACTGTACTCTGGTTTGGTCGGACCGATTATGGCGCGCGTGGACACGAGATTGAACTGATAACAGAGCATGTTCGTCTAGGGGAAATTGCTTGCGTTCTGACTGCTTCGTCGTCCTCATGGCCGTCATCGTGGTTCGCAGTTCATGACCCATTAGGGCTTCAGCAGGAGATGGGTTACTGCTCAGTAGTTTGTTAAGAGTCGTGAGATTCACCAGCATGGACGGCTGTAATATTTCCTTAAACGAGATAAGATACCCAGTGTATTGTACTGACGTAAACTACCGACCATGGGTACTCTGGTTGACTTCATGGAATCAGTCTCTGGCGGGTTGGGTTTCGGGTAGTTTGCCGGCAACTGGAACAATGTTTGACCATGTCCTCAATCCGACGGTCTATGCCAGGCCTGTAAACATAGCTGCGGCTGATCGCTTTCATTCGGCTGATGTCCGTGTGTCCCACGTGCGAATGGTAGAGAACCGACGGATGAAGACTGGCTGAAGCCACCAAACGATCTTCAAACATTAGACAGTCTCCGACCAAGGAGAGAGATTTCCAGCGTTTGTGTTGCTGTTGTAGATCTCCTGTCATAGTCGTGGTAGACAAACGGTAATGTACGTATTGAACAGCTTGGCGGAGAACTGTATCTTCTCGTGTGGCCTGCTTGATGTCGGCCGCGGTTACCAAGAGGGCGCAGACGGTATCTGGTAATCACCGGATAGTATCCGATTCACTAGATACCGCGGTGATCATCGCATCTTCTTCGACTGATCAATGGTTGCTGATGAGACAGGGGAGAGCATCGACCTGCCCAAAATCTTCTGTCCTCCGGTGCTAGATCCCAAAGTTATAGCCAGGCAAGATGGTGGCCCAGCGTTGAATTCGGTTGGCAGAATGCATCGGTATGCCCCTTTGAGCCGACGATGGACAGCAGTAGCTTGTTTTCATCAGTAGGGTGCCAGGTCAATCATAGCTCAGCTTGTGGTAGAGTTTCATTGCAAAAACCACTGCAAGGCCCTCCTTTTCTAATTAATCGTAAATCGCCCCAGCAACTGTAAGTGTTCTGGAAGCAAGCATGTTGATTTTATATGGTCTGTCAGGAAACATATGGAGGACGACGGCACTAACACCACAGCTGGAAATATCGGCCGCTAGAACGATTGACAGCTTGAAGTTATAGTAGGTTAGGAGCAGATTCGGGCTCAATATCTATTTCAGTTAAACGAATGCGGTCTGACAGTCTGTAAACTAGTGCCATGATGCGTCCTTCATCAACAGACGGTTGATTGGGGGCCGAACGTTATGTAACGAGGATAAAAAAATACCCGATAGTAGCTTCTCATACCAGTGAAGGAGCGAAGTGAAGAGACATCCAAGGGTGGCGATATATGTTGGATAGCTCGGATGCTCTCAGATCGGTATGACGGTTGGTTGTATCAAAAATGAAGTAGAGGAATTTGACGGATTAAAGAAAAAAGGTAGTTCTCTGGTCACCAACGGAGGCCGTATTCTTGGATACGCTGCAGCACAACAAGAATTCGACTTTGCGATTTTCCCGGGGTGCGTCCAGCAATCAGGATGTCGTCCAGGTATGCAGCTGTCCCGGAAAGACAAATGAGAAGAGCTTTCATCATCTGCCAGAAAATCGCGGAGGTTATTTAGATCCCAAACGACAGTCCGGTTTATTGAAATAACCCGCGGTGAGTGTTGACAGTGATCAGTTGACGAGGCTCGAGAGTGACTTCGATTTATAGGTAAGCATCAGCAAGATTCAGTTTGGCAAAACAAGTTCCGCTCTTGAGGGTTGTGTAAATATCGCTTGGTACCGCAAGTGGATAACAACTTTATTGCAAAACAGAGCTGAGCCCAGTTGAGAAATCACTACAGATACAAACTGAGCCTTTGGTCTTCTTGACAGCGACGACTGAAGCGGCAGAATACGATATAAGAATGAGGACCCCCTGTTCCTTAAAGCGTTTGAGATCTACGTCCACAATTGTCAAAGCTGCGTAAGGTAGGGTCTTTTTGGACGGAAGAGGGGTTGAACATCTGGAGATAGATACTTAGGTCCAAGAGCAGAAGCCCCAGCCCCTCCTAAAACATTGATGAGAACCGCTGGACGATTTTAGTTTTCGCGTCGCGTTGTACGGCAGGAGACCGCACCTGACTGCAGATTGTTCGGGTGGAAGAATCGGCTAGACCGAGCTTTTCTAGCCAAACAAGTCCGAGCAGGCTGTTATTCGAACCAGGGACGCAGCAGAAGCCGTTATGAGTCGTGCCTCGGAATGAGACAGAACAGTGCAATCAGCCAGTCAATTTTTAAAAGCAACGACGTTTTGGTATTTGAGCGCTGATGATACGAACCAAGTGCTGCAAGAAGTGAACCAGGGCCATGATGCCGTATTAGGTCATAGGCTCGCGCATCATTGCCCGCATCATTTGTGAATGAGCCAGAACATATTGCGTGTACGGCACAAGTGTCGCGTTAAACCGCGGCAGCGATGTGTTTGAGGTTGGTGAGGCGATGGCACTCAGTGAGCATCTGAAGAGTCATCATGGGATCTTGCTCGATCTTCTTCAGCGAGCGAGTACGGATGTCTGCGTCTTTCGGACAGTGTAGACCGCAGACGGACACCAGACATTTGAATTGATCCTCGGTAAACGAACCAAACTTTAAACGCTGGCACTCGCGATTGACCACACCGGCATAGGTGACGTAGACGCCGTCGTCGTCTGACTTGGCCAATTTCAGACATTGGTACCTTGTGCCGAACAAGGAGGACTGACCACCTAAGATGAACCACAACATCTCAACGGTCTCTTCAAGGAGTTTCCGCGTGGGTTCTTTAGAAGGATAAAGTTGACATACTTCTCGTACTTAACAGTACCGAGTTTGCATAGGAGGAGACGGACCTTCCACGGTTCGACAATGAACAGGTCATCCTACCGTCTGAAGCAGGCACCAAATTTCAAGCCAGCCTGGACATCGTAATGAAACCCGGCAATGCCGCTTGTAACGGCGCCAACTGATTGCTTCCCACCGACCGACATCGATGGAGTCAAGTTCGATGTAGATAAACGACCAGTGAGTGCCTAGATAATTTTGAGCTGTTATACGAGAGGACGTTTCTAATCAACGGATTCGTCAACCATAACTAAAAACACTAGATTCGTCCCACAACTTTGAAGGTTACTTGTAATAGTAATGTGTCAAGCTTTTTGTATGGCAAATAAAACGATATTTTTTGTGGAATTAGAGACTACCCCGATAGACTGATTAGGTAGCGTCATGTTTCAGGATGCTAAACTTAACGGGCTTTGGTGGCTGCCTATAATTAGCGTGGGGCTTATGAAAAAAACAATTATTTACTCCCGTCGAAGTGTGGCAAGTCAATTCTAAAGGCTTCTGTAGGAATTTCCACTGAAGTGACAAATAACTCTGTCACGCTGAATGATAAGTAAACAACGGTACCCGATATTGACATTCTAAAACTCCAGAATAGATGCATTTGAAATGTATTACATACACGCACTGTTTCAACTAAGAATGACCCAAGAACAGTGATAGCTATAGAACAGTATCCAGTTGACATTTCGTCTCCCGAACCTTTGGAAACACTTTAGTAGACAGCTGTGTTTTATCTAGAAAGAGAAGTTTAAAAAAAATACATATCTGGTTATATTTAGTAGATGTTGAATCAAAATGTGCTTGTTTAAATCGATTTTGTGACCATTTCGCACCATTTTACCGCTATTCCTGCCCTTAGGTTACACATAATTAAATGTTTAACTGAGTTTTATCGAACGATTTTGCGTGTTTTGTTCCTTCTTATGAAACATGAACTTCTCAGGTTGAACCCGTTGAAAATAGCAACAAATTAGCGGCAATCGTGAGATCACTTCCTTCACAATACCAACAATATTGGTGCTTTTAAAAGTCTGATTATCGTTGTTTGTTATCCAACTAATGTTCACATTTGAAATTTTCAGACTCATCGTTCGAAAGGCTTTTTCCAAGCAAGAAAACCTAGTCAATTACTTGGTAATCAGTTGTTATTTGACATGAAATTATAATAGATGACCGATATAAGTTGGGCTGGTGATGTGGACTTGCAGAGAAAAAGCAATTAACCGTTTGTAACCTTAGCCAGTTTAATTAGGGGAAGTTACAAACAGTAATTGCAGGCAAAACGATTTCACTCGTTATCTAATTAAGTGCAGTCATCAGTGCAACTTTCAAGTTTCACATCTTCAAACTGCGTGGGTACTAGTTTCCTTATCTGTTGCATTTCCTTTAGTTTATTAGCTGAAATCGACCAACTGTCTTGTTACTCTGTGGTCTAGTGGATTGGTGCTTGGACTGCAAAATGTCACTTACTCAAGGGTCTTGGTTTCGATTCTCCGGCTTGCGTGGTGCTAATGAGACCAACCTAAGTCGAAACAGTTGTCCACTTCGTTGGAGGTCACCGGGACCAACCGTCTGTGTGGGTACTATTTGCTGTTTGTAAGATTGAAGGGTACTAAACGCAGACCTCATTTGTAATTTTTCTCATGAATCTTTCTCATTTGTATGCGTATGTATTCACAGCTTACTCATTTTGTAGTATGACTGTGGAATTTTTACTAAAACTGTGACATCAGGTTGCGATAAGTTTAAATCTTTCAACAGATAAAATCTGGTGTAAGACTGGAAGTCATTCTGTATTCAGTTTAATCTAACCGGGTTTTGTCTTCAACGTTTCAGATAACAAACGGAACTCGAACAAACACACACACAGCCACTTGTAACGTGGTATTTTCTTGTTAGAATAACGTTGTATAAGATCCGGAGTATCATAATGTCCCGGTCATACTGACGAATCAGATCAGCAGGACGGTGCTAATGTTTCCGTTATTCTATTGTCAACCAGAATGTGTCATGAGTTGCGTTTAACCTAACGGTTAACTCCTAAGCTATTCATTAATAATAACCTGATTAATTCCGTTAATTTATTATATACCGTAAGCGCCTGTGTTGGAACTGACTTTGTCTCCGCATCATGTCAGGAAAGGGATCATCGTAAATGTTAATGACAGGTGAACAATGAGTCGAATTAGGCACGCTACGACGCTCACGAGGACGTAAATTGGTTGTCCAAAATTTGTATCACCAATGCATGTCCATGTCCTGAATTTCCGTCTCTATTCTAATCTATGCCTTATTCTCTTACAAAAAGATAATCATGACACAGAGAATACTTCGTAGCACTTCACTGATATTTTCTGGATTCAACGTTGCGGGGACAAATAGTTCGTTACATGGCAATGTCTGATAAAGTTTTAAAAGACAAACAAGCGGCAAGTATTAGCAACTTGATTCAAATAGTACGCCTTGACGTGTGTGAGTAAACTCAGCCAGTTGTCCATTGGACTACACCATTCCGTTTATTCGACTTTGAAGCTGATACACATACTACTCGAATTTTATCATCCTCATTTAACGTACATTTTACAAATGGAATCTACGATTTAGCTTAAGAAAGTATGTATTTAACCCACCTTGCACGGGCCAGTAAGAGATCAGTAAACCGATAGATACACACACATACAATGTCTGTACCAGCAGCTATATTTATTTGGATCTCTAACTAGCACTCGACAACTTTTAGTTTACTTCATGTGAAATCTACTTGTTACACCTCAAGTAGTCCGATTTGGATTTGACGGGCTTATTTTGTTGCCGGAACAGTCTTTTAACGGTCCAGAGTACAATATCTGAGAAATAGTAACGTAGAAGCTGTTATCTTCAAGTGATGTATATTTCTGTAAATAATCCTTTAAATTATGTTAATAGAGTAATTTGGTCCATTGAATTCTTACTGTCTCCGTTCTGATTGACGGAAATTTTTTAACAGAAGATGCACTACTGGTCGGATATAATAAAAACACTGTTAACATCCACGTATAGTTCTCTACATTGAGAAGTTAATCTGTGTTGGCAAAGTGTAAGATGAATGTGAATATCTTCATTGTATTACACGGCATAAGTAAAATGTCACCGAATTGCTAGAGTCAACCACAGGCCAATTTAGGCGTGTAAACAGTCGGAATGATCTGTGAGCAGTCAGTTGCAGTGACCTGCAAACACATTGGTGGGAATGAATTTGAATCGTATTCACTCATCGTGGGCCAATCGGCATCTCTGGATACGCCTATGGTATCTGACAAACAGTTTCCTGTTGAAACACAACACAGTCCACTCATTCGAGTAAGTATCAGTCAAACGAGATCGAGAAGAACACATTGTAAATGAGCGTTGATTCACTGAGTTGGTCTTATTTTGTACAACCTGCAATGGAAACGTCTAGTTAGTCAACCGTATGGTTGACTACATACGAACGGTAGTGATAGGGAGCTGACAGGTTTTCACAGACTGCATGTGAATTCTTAACCGAGAACATACTGAAAGGGTGAGTCGTATCCCTCGGAAGATTATGTGCAGTCTGGATTAAGAATGTGGCACAGCTGACGGTGTCAGGTAGCCTTAAAATTGTCACTTGTAGGTTTATCCGAGAGTGGTATTTTAAAAGCGACATTTCAAAGACAGGAATGAGTAAGTGATGGTTCTTGCCGGTCAGTTGCTCATCACTGATTCTTACTACAGTCCTTTCTGTCGTTATCCGTTTAGTCCAAATTACCGTGAATGACTAATATTCAGGTTACGTTACTTCTGTTCCTTTCAGAGGTAGTCTGCTCTCTATCACAAGGTTTGGGATAATATACTTGAAAAGGCAGTCAACAGGCTGTATTTCCTCTTGAATGCTTAACTTGCCCACTATTTTCCGGTCACATTTAACGAAATGATATTAATTTGTCATAGGAGGAAATAGACTACTGCACCCTTGAGACGACCTATTAGTTCTTGATATGACTGGTTAAGGTGATACTGGAGCAACATATTATATCACAATAGCAACATTTGCATGCAACCTTGATTGTTGTCTATGTCGGTGCACTTCACCGAAGATTGTGGTTTCTTTTTGTCCCGTTGTAGCTGGTCCAGCTTGTCGATTAAGCCTAAACACATATGCGCTCATACTGGCCTTCCACCAGCCACCAGTGAGTTCCAAACATCTTCATATTGGGAGACGATTTTCATATTGTTTGAAGCCGCTGGTCAGTTCACCAGATATTATCTACCTGAGGATTCAACTATCCCAAATAGGCTTGGCATGTGCCTCTCTGTGATTAAAGCAAACATACATACAACACCACCTTTTCTAAGCCTAATGGCTTTCTTGATATTTAAACCATAAAAACTCTCTGAGGCAGAATGTGTTCAGCTGACCCTCGTGGTGGGGACGCGGTATACTTTCTTCCATATTTCACAGATATATGCTGTGCGTACACGTTTGGTACACCATCATACCTGTCTCAGTAGTCGATATGTAGTTGTCTCAGTCCAATAATGAGAGTCGGGCCATTGGTGATGCCGTTATACTAATGCCCTAGTTAAGTTCAGTATATATGACCGAGTTATTCAAGAGTAAGGGCAGGAAGCAAGTGATCCTCTCCTCTAATTTCAGAATGTTTCCCGTTATAAATATATCAGGGATTCCACTAAAGTCTTAGATAGTAACATACGCCTTTTTAGACTAAAAATCAATCCAACGTCTACGCATTCACTTTTCTGTGAAGTTTCCTCTGCAGGTTTTGTTAGGCCAACATCATTTGTGAGCGGTAGTTCTCTGAATAAAGTTTGCTCTTCAAAGTTTTCATATAGATGACGAGCACAACATACCAGACAGATTGTTTTTCCTGCAATTTTGTACTTGACTAACAATTAGGTATAGCCTGTTGAGAGAAACACAGACAGACAAATTTCCTGTAACCACCCATCCAATCACCTCTTGCAGTGCAACTATGGTATTGTCACAAATGTCCTAAGGAGCTGTTTTTCTCCCCGGGATTGTCAGAGAAGCGCGTGAGTTGCATCGCTCAAATCACATTCGTAATAGCGTTGACTGATTCAAGTGGTAAGCAGTCGTCTGCTATAGTTACGCAAATAATCAGAAAACAAATAAACTAGTGGATCACTTCACTGAAAGACACGTCATTTCAGTCCACAACTGAACAGTCTTTAATATTTCTTAGAAAGGATTTAATAACGTTAAATTTCTATGAACACAACTGCTGATATTGCTTCATCTTCCCTTCCGTATTTTTACTTAAGTGAGTATTGGTCTTGCTAGCAGTTGGAATCAATGGAACATTTTTTCATGGATCTGAGATAAACAGTCTTCCTGATGCTACAGATATCACCATGAACAACTGTATGCTTAACTTCTAGCTGGCATTCATTGGAGCCTCTCTTTCTGAGTGCTACGGATGTAGTGTCAAGGACATTCACCTTGCCATTGGTTTAAAGTCCTTGGTTATGGTACCAAATCAATCACAACTTCACGTTTCTTTTTTTTCAAGAATATTTATGGTGACGAAGTAAGTTGTCTCTCGATGTTGGTGTAGGACAATTACATGGGATGAGGTCGATAGGTTTTGTGAACCGACCAAGTATTTCTGGGCATGACGTTTTGACAATACTGGGGTTTGCATACCATTTTATTATGAGTGGTTTGCATCTACGGCTAATATATACGCTTAGGTCTTGGGTGAATGTCATATCTTACCGAGGAGTGGTCGGTGTCGTTGTCAATTTTGTACTAATTACGTGTTACATCGGTCTGTAACATATATGTCTTTTAGGTGAAGTCAGGGTTTGCCTAGTGCCAGTGGAAGTGGCTAGGATGATCCACACATTTTATGGCATCGCACTTACGATGCGTGAGATATGTTACTAAGAAAGATTAGGTCAATATTGCCCATTCTATTTCATAATTCTAATGGAAAAAAGGGGTAAAGTACTTTAGCCAAAAAATCGTAATCAGCTATTATTCGGGCGCAAATGTATTCAGTGCTGTGTCAAGACATCTTCCGATGATAGAATCAAGAGCTTCAGAAAACTGGTCAGTAGTTTCTGTTGAGGGACAAAAGGTGGCAGTTTGGATTCCATGGATGTTCACTAGATATGGGCGAGCTGACAAGTCAAGTGAGCTAATTTACTCTCTACCTCCTAGTGTCGGTTCTGTGGGGAAAAGTAACGAGTTTCTGACTTCAAAGTTGACTCTTTTTTCCTTGAAATCTCCGATTGCTTTTTTTCTCCGAAAATGTATTGTTGCTCTCTGGGACTGTATGTAATGGAAAACCGGCTATTCTGCATTGCGGATGTTAGTAATTAGTCCCTTTATCATGTGATTAGCATCTTTTCGGATAGAAACTGGTAGCAGCTAACAAGAAATGGGCCGCGGCTGATCATTGACATTCGATTATCCATTCCATCATCAAAAACAGCCCGCAGAACTTTTTTCAAAGCCAGATGGTTTAGAATTATTACTTGTAAATGCTGTTTTTCTTGTTACTCCTGTCACTGAAAGCTACCGTAGGGAAGGATCTCTGTTGGGCTGAACAGAATGTGCAAGTATTCTGTGTCTTTCATTAAACCAAGCACCTCTCACTTTCACTGATGTTGTTGTGATCCAAGAACGCGGATGGCACAAAGGTTGTTTATTCGACAAAGTAATACATGGGTTAAGCATTTAAACAAAACCATACACAAAACCACGCATTTGCACGCGGTATTCGGCCTCAGACCGTCTCGGCTGCCACAGACGTCAATGCTCAGTTCCATTAAGTAGCAGGGACCATTATGGACAATGCTGCACTCTGATGATCCTTCTTGCATTTTTCCGGTGGCTTGTACGATGTCAAAATATATGCTCTGCACCTGCTACGGAATAGCCGCGGTATGAGTAGTATAATACGATCGCTCATCTTCACTGCAGTGTTGCTGAAACCATATTGGAACATTACATCTGGCATCAGTCTGATTGAAAGATTTATCAAGAAAAAGTTTGATTGGACACCAGACCTCCTAAACGGCTTTATTTTGGAACATTTAAAACTTTTCCGCGGTTTTTTCTTATTCCGAAGATATCTACATGGCATTCGAGCCGTTTGCCCATGTGTGCTCAGCAACACAGAGCACCAAAATGTTTGGAAGCCAACGAGCTCATCGTTATGGTAATTGAATCAGTTTTGCGGCGAGGTACAGTGTGGCATATGATGAAAATGACAAAGAATCTACGTCATTTTGATAGGAAACCCGGGTTTTAAGGGTAAGGTCACCAGACTCTGTTGGAAATACTGCTTACATTCCAAGACTGTTTGATCACTGTGTAGATCGCTTATTCAGCAACTAACCTTCAAAAGCAAGTTATTTCGTAATGCGCAACCCAAGAACGTGTCCGATAACATTCTACTAGCTCTTCAATCTGCCAACGAGAAGGTATCCCCAACTACAGCTACTACTACATCATTACGTTATTGCATCACTAAGTAAACTGGAATATTCTACATGGCTTGGTGATAATAAAATGCGGTCACCCCACAGTATTCATGTATCAGTCTAGATCATACCAATACTACTGTCTGTCGACCGTAGATCAGCATAGGATATGCGAAAGAATAACTGACTTAGAAAGCTATATTGTCTGAAGTTAGTTGATAAATCTGTCTAACCATGTGGAACAGTCAACTTAAAACCTCTAAAAGCGACCATTAATCTGGAGTGCATTTTACCTGTCAGAAGGAATCAACCTAAGATTCTATCATCCTGGTATAGAGGACAACTTCCATACAAGCAGGAGAATAGTGCACATTTTCAAAATCTTTTGAAATAACGGCTGAGATCAATTTTTAAACGCATTGTTTTCAATAGATAACTTTGGTTGGTCTAAAGTCTATCCTGTATGGAAGAATCGGTCACACTGTTTGTAAGCAATTAAAACCAGCCATAAAACAACCAGTGACGTTAATCTATAGTTCCCTTGAGTATACTTGACATAACATGTTTTGGGTGGCATAAAGATGTCTACCAAAATCATTCCCAGTGGGCTGTCCATTACAACTGCATCAACATGCCTATGGACACGCCGGTGAACAAACCTATTTATTTGTCATGCAGATTTTTAGTAACTTGGCAACGGCATCAACAAGAACGCTTAATGGTGGTCTGTTCTCAGTAACGTACTGTTAACCTCCATCAACATCCTCATCATAGAAAACATAATATCAGTGGTTCAGACTGATGCTTAACGGCCACACAACTACGATAAAAGCAAACACTACACAGAAAGAGTAGAAAAAAGAAGGGAAGTGGAAGGGACATAACCAATGAAAATAACTACGTCTATATTTAAACATTCAACATCAAGGTGCCAACACCTTAGAAACAAACAACTGGGCTGTAGGTGAAAGTGAGACGTCATCAGCAAGACACCTTCCTTATGGCTCTCACTGCCCCGCGTCATTAAAGGCACTCACTTCACAGACAATCCGGTAAAATAACGACATCATTCACGCCACTGAACTCGATTAGCCGCCATCCCACTTGACGTTTGAAGTCACCGACTCTGCGAGTCGCGAGAACCCCAGCTTGGGAGACGAACCTGATTTACACTGATCAACTTCTTCGTGAACGACTTAATTTCTATGTGCAAGGTCATCATCTGCCCACCTCGCGCCTTATGCCAATCGGCCGCAGCCTCGGCAGACAGTGCCCCGTGTGGTACACAACTAACTGGATTCCTTAGTATCAGACCTGACCATCTAAGTCTGTACAGATGCAAGAACTGAACAAGAGAATCCTTTTAGCAATCACTAACAAATACCCGCTTCTTAACGTCCTCTTCGCTTACCCGCTGATCACACCAAACACGAACGATCGAAAGCAGACATCGGTGGTCAACTACCTGAAGACGGTTCACGTCCTCCAACCTGAGCGGCCAGCTTTCGTTGCTGTAAAGTAACACATCCCTCACTGTCGTTTTATATACGCAGGACTTAAGCCCCTGAGATATGCCCTTCTGTCGCCATAGGTGCCTCAGATTAGCGAACACTACCGTGACCTTATGAATACGCGATTCCATTTCATTGTCCACACCTCTGTAGCTTCCCAAGTATATAAACCGGGCAACAACCTCCATGATTTCATTATATGACACTAAATGTAGATAATCACAACAAACTGGTGGAAATACTTCACAGTTTTAAGATGAAGATTGCGTTCCGAATTATTTAGCAGAACGCGAAATTGCCTTCTGCGTTGTTTAGGCCGGATGAATGTTGTCGAACAGCAACATTTTATCGTCAGCATAATCAAGATCAGTCAGTCTTCCACCAGGTAGGAGGTCCACGCCGGCATATTTTGAGTGCGATAGACAATCCACCATTATTTCGTCCATGACGAAATTAAACGGAAATGGTTAACGCGGACAGTTTCGACGTACGCTGCTTCTGGTGCTGAAACTGTCAGACAGTTTATCGCAAACTCAAACCTGAGTAGAAGTATGGGAATCAAACGTCGACAGTATGTTCACATACTTGGTCGGTACACATTTGCGTTTAAGCGACTCTAAAAGTGTAGATCGATCCACCGGGTCGAATGCACCTTTAAAGTCGAGGAATACGGTGATTGTTGGCTGGCGGCACACATAACGTTGCTCCAGAATCTGACGAATAGTAAAAATACGATTCATACATCCTCGCTCAGGGTGAAACTCTGTCTAGTTTTCCGTAATGTTTACCTCTCGAACTGCAACGAGCCGACGAAGTATAATGGATGCCAGAACCCTAGAAGTGACTGGGGTCAAGCCTGATTCGGAAAGAAGGCCGCCAAGTATAACAGTGACGAGCGTGATGCCTAAAACTAACACAAGCTAAAAATAGCTTATGCTCAGAGCACAACTGTAACAGTCGCCCGCCAGTATTCAGATGATGTGATGCTACCCCAAACTTAGCACCTAAACGAGACTTGGCTTCATCAAGACGGCCGATCTGGGTGTTCGTATCTCTGGTCAGAACGACCATATCAGGACCATGTGTCGATCGAAGAAGAGCGGTCAGATCCGAATGAAAGGTGTCTCTGACACCGGTGTCACTACTGTCGGTTGAAGCAAAAGCGGACGTAAGCAAAAGGTTTCTGAAGGTTTTGCGTCTAAAGCTGACCTTACCAGAACCTGTCAAGTGGACGGCACAAAGTCTACCGTTAACAGCAATCCAATCTACCAATACGGTTGCGGCCGTCGTGTTGGACTATGCCTATTCCAGCTTAATCAGTAGTGGCGGCCATGAAGTCACCCAAATTGTATAACCAGTATCGGGTAGACAGTGCGGGTTCTGTTGGTTTCATACGATGATTACTGTCCTGGATTCTAGTCTCCGAAATGCAACAGACGTCGATATATTAACCAGTCTTGAAACAAAAGGAAATTTCTCAAACCATTAAGATCGCGCACTTTGCGTCAACAACAACTTGTAAGTCTTTTGTTTATCTGCTTCAGTATTATCAGGAAGCTTGACTGTGTTTACGGATGCGGGCATGTGGGCAGAACTATGACGTACTTAAGCCCAAATACAAACAAGCACACGGAAATGACCTATAGATGTGCGGACTTGTGGGGTAACCAGTGTGACAACAAATCAGCCTTAACAGTCACACATAGTGTGTGTTCTTCGAGACTATACATTAGTAAGTACTCAAAATCATGAACGTTCCATCAGTCCATCAAGTGAAATCTGATTTTTGTATCTAAAAACAACTAGCGACCTATTCGGTGTTGGTTTGGTAAGGAAGCGATCGTTTCTGCTTTAACTCCCTTCGTATTCCTAATTTTCTTGCCATGATGATTTGGTAATTTCAAACGGATTTAATTGTACATGGTACCTAAAGACTACTGTAATATTCTTCTTTTTCACTGTTATTTCTACCTATCCAGTTTGGCGAATTTCAGGCAGCCAGCAATCTGTAACTGTCAATAATTTGTAGGGATTTTTGATTACTTCGGAGTCATCAATTATCTGTTGGCGCCCTATCAAGGTTTCAGCGTTATTTAGTCGGTGTTGGTTGGTTATTATTTTCTATCATATTGAAATCCTTGATACCAAGTGGAATACAGTTAAATCTTATCACTCTTGCCCTCGTTGTTTTATTGGTGGTCTAAGACAGACGAGTATCAGTTTAGAGTTTCCTATTAGACGTACACAACATAAGGTGCAGGCTGCTGTCTCAAACGATAGGATCCAAGTGAACTGTGCTGTACCTAACCTTGACCAAAGCACTTTTTTCGGTTTTAACTGAGCACCGTAACTTGTTTAATTAGATAAAAAGAACTCCAACAGTTCACGGATTGTCCCGTTAAGCTGAATATCTGGCAATCAGTAACCTACTCTCTACTTTCAACTGTCAACTTAAACTGATGAGAAGGTGTTTTATAAGGAACGTTGTGAAAGGCTGCTTTGTTTGACCTATTTGGCTTTCAACCAAGAATACTTGTAGTGGTACCTAGTGTGTAGAACAACATCGACGAAATTTTAACAATAGTCCCAAAAGCAGTATTGAGATGAGAATGAACATAACACACGCTTATTCAGTGCCCAGTCATACGCAGAAAACTTGAACCCATGCTGGTTTGATATGTCGTTAACTAATCACCAGTGTCTACTGAATCCATGTGAGTAAAAATCGTGGTCCATGAAGTATACATTAAAGCAACGTTCCTCACTTTATACCAAGTGAAACCAATATTGAAACATCTCTAAATATTGAGTTACGCGCTATGTAGATTACGAGAGGAAACTAAGGGAAGTATGAAACATAGCTGGTACAATCTATAAGGGAAACGTTTTCTTCAATGGTCCATTCAGTATTTAAAACACATGCTGTCTACTGCATCTGATGATTGGGAAAGACGATGTGATCCTGTCACAGGTGATAGCATAAATCGGCGAGAAAGACAGACAGAATACAATTCACACTTCAATTTCCAAACCCTAAACGGTAGACAGATAAGCATTATTCCTACAGCTGTTGGTTGTTTAGAATGTGAACTCAATAGTATTGGAAGTTTCACAGTACGACTATGCCACCATCTTGATTAGCACAGCTGGTATACGTTGAACATCTGGGTTTCGGGAACAGCCAGAATAATAAACATGCGGTGGGCAGATGGTGCATTAGGACGAAATCTGTCCATACATTTCAATAAATTTTCAAGTCATACAAGAAGCCCACTATCTTATTCTGGGTAACATCTGATTAAATCTCCCGTTATCACTGTTTCGAATGAACACGATGTTACATCCTAAGGCTCGATTGCGCTATTTATAGTTGATGCCTTCAACACTTGAACGGATGAAGATACTTCACAAAACTCAAAAAGTATTCTTCGTGGTTTACCTCCAAAAAGTAAAGGGATTTATGGTGTGTCGACCATTCAAAATGTTCTGTTGGGTTTATCCATGGGTAACTTAACCGACTGTACATAACGAACAAACCACCTTTGCATTGAGAAATTAATGATCTGTCACGTGAACGCAGTTAACCAGAATGAATAACTGGTGACTTTTGTTTCAGATCATTGGTGATGACCCTCAGAAGTCCGTTGAGGTTCAATTACAGACCGTCCCCAATCCAGCTGAATAAATATGTGTTGCCAAGACTAGTCACGTCAGGAATTTAGGTTCTGTACGTCGGAAAGTGAAAATTCGAAGTTCACAGTGACTCGTCTTCATAACATGGAAGGTTAAATCATAGATTTTATTTTACATTCAATCCTAACCTAAAGTGACTGACAATTGGCAAAAGTTACGTTACGTAAACGTAACAGTTGAAGTGTAAACAGAGACGTTCAGTTATTGAGGATAATATGAACCCTAACGGATCCATGTAAACAATGTGAGTTGATTCTAACAGAAGTAAAGAAACAAAACATTTAGCGGCTTTCAACTTTACGATATACATCACATTCATTGGAGTGAAAAATGAACACACTATAACAACTAGAAAAGAGGTGCATTTTCAGTCTATCTATTGAAATACACTTGAGATCAGTGAAGAAGTAAACTAAACAAAAGATTAGCGAGACTACAGGATACAATTAACTACTCTACTGTTTTAGATAATCAACATAATTTTCACCATTTTACCAAAAATTACAGGTATTTCTGTAATTCAAATATTAAATATGAGTTGCCCCATATTTTTCATCCGAAGACTATGGAAGTGAATGAACAAGATAAGCTAAGGTGTTATATCGGTGAACCGATATTGACAATGAACAAACTGAAAGGGCTCGATATAGTTGTACTATGGTATCTGAAATGCGTGATTACTTCTTAAAACAAACCTCAACGATATTGCTCTATATACAATTATCCAAAATTTGAATGTCCTTCATTGATGCAGTTATTGCAATAGATATGCAACAGACAGCAATTTTGTGATGTACGATACATCACGAAAGGCTCGGCCATCACCGCTACATTGGAAATAATTCACTTTATCAATGTGTTCCGTTGAGTGTATGTACAATTTCGTGCCCAAATAAGAGAAACATGTCAGCTGAAGAAAATCATGTAGAAATTATATCAGCGGTTTTGTTAACTTGAGGTTTGATTTTTCACCATCAAAATTGCCCGTATCTTTTTGGAAGATAAATGGATCCATTTCCCGAATGCCTGTTCATTTCAACATTCCGGTCATTAATCATTGGGAAAGAGAAAATCTGATTTCTAACTCACACATGAGAAGAGAAGGCCGTTAATGAACTGCACTTTCGTATTCAATAACTGTGAACAATTTGGCCTCGATCAATCTAACTTGGTTTACCTCACTTCCACTATTCATTGCAATTAGCAATGGAAAGCACTCTTATTATAGACGATGTTGATAGCGTTGTGCAATTGTGAATATCGCACGTATAATCGAATGTTAGGATGGAACAAGCCTAACTGACATTATTGTGTGCCATGATGGACAGTCATCAGGGAAATCATAAATAGCCTTGCCCCATATGACGTGTTGATTGATTCCCGACGCAAAGTTTATACCGAGATGAGATTGTTGAGAACATATTGCGTGAAATCTAGTCCATGTTATCCAAATTGCTTATGTCTAGGAATATCTCGCACGCACCTGAATGTGTAGGTTGCATGGGAACAACTGGCCTGTGTTGTAAAAACGGACAGCTTAAGTTCCCAACTGTAGGGTTTATACAGAACACCTGTCCACCAAAAAAGTAGAAGTGTACCCAAGTAAGCTAGCCGTTTACAGCCTGCCAATAAGAAACGTTGATTTATAAACAATCATTATTAAAATGAGACCTGCCAGTCTTATGATATCCTAGTAACAGTAAAACACTAACATACAACTGCAAAACCTTTAGTACGAATGCGTTAACTACGCTCAACTAACATAATGGCTAGAATGAACGATGACACTGGAGTAAATACAGGAAAAACTACAGATATGCCATTGAAGCGAGAAATGCTTTTTTACCCGTACGAAGTTTGTAAGGACATGCATGTTGTGGCCATATTTCAACAAACCACACTGAAGCTCAGAAGGTTGGATCCGTTCGCTAGATGGCAACAACTTTTGATATTAGGCTAATATTTGATAAATTAATCTGGTTCGCCAGTAACGAAAGAAGACATGTGGTTAGATGTAAACATTTTGTTTACTTCAATCAAATGGGAATGTAGAGCACTAGATTTGATATAAAATAGGGGTAGCAACAACAGAAAAGGTCAACCTTCGCGCTTTATACGAAATAAGCGGCTATTATCCGTCTCAAAACAGACAAACTGCTTGAGTAAACAGCCCAGGCACACACAGTGAGGGACGACGAATATTGGTTAACACTGTTCGGCAAATGCGACCAGTCTTAAATTTCAGTTACGCAGTAATACACGAAACAATTTGCTCGGGCCAACAATGTGGCCTGTTTTCACGATGTACCTTAGAACTTGTGAAAACGTTGTATAAAATATAATGTTTTATGTTCACAACTGATAAGAGTAAATTATGACAGTACTCTCAATCATCCTCCGAAGATATTACGTCAAGTTCGTTATTTGAACGCATATCCAAATAAGACTACTGGGTAGGTGCACAAGTAGTTCACATGTTCTTTCTCCCATTCACATGTCTTCTTTTTTGTTGAAATAGCATTGTTACGTAGCCTAAATATTTTCATTTCAACAAGCCACATGACTGTTTTTCATGCCTGTCTTTATGTCACTGCTTTTAATTGCTTTGTGGAGGTTTCCACGAATTTTTTGTGCAGATAATAAAGATCACTAAAAAGTGGTCCCAAGGGGAACAGCATTACTGACCCACCTAAACGAAGCCTAACGTTCTAACATTGTTCCAGCTCGCAGCCGAAATATTCTCGTCGTCACCAGTGTAAATGAGTGAATTAAATGAACACTGTATTTTTTCTCCACAATCAACCGTGTAATTTGCTTCAGCACAGAACGATCTGCCTAATTAAAAAGTTGATCATCTTGCATTCTGTTCTTGACCTCTTTGTTTTGACCTTACAGTGTGAAATGTAGAACAGTCTTAATTCCGTTTCCTAGAAATGTTGAATTCATCCTAACAACCGGAATAATTTAGGTGGATATAATTATTAGAATGGATGAAAATTGTCCGGCGGACTAATTGAATTAGGTGAAATTCAAGTGATTCTCATCCACTGTTAATTTCGAACAATAGTTACGTTTGTGAACATCATAATCACTCGGTTTTATGAGGAGAAGATATGCGACTGGTATTTCAGACTGACCTCAGCCTATTGAATTGGTAAAACGGAAGAAAAAATCTACACTAAAACTCTTATTGCAGAATATCATAGAGTGACAAACAAAGCCATTACATACATTTGTTAAATGACAAACATCAACTTTACCCTACGAAGTGATAACATTATCTTTTACATGAATAGATCTGAATAAATTATATCCCAACGATTTACAGGTGTAAATTTGGGCAGATACTAAGTGAACACTTTATTGTCACAGTCCAGGTGATATGGACTACTTGCTTCAGTCTAGATTTGAAGTGTTCTCAGAAAAACATTTTGCTTAACAATAAACATCAGGTGAGAAGTCACTGCATAATCCGAGGTTAAGACATGGGAAGTATATGAAACAGTTGACAAGTATGACGGTGGAAGAAAGTACAGAATGGAAGTTGGCTGTGGGTCAAAAGTGACAAAAAGGCGGCCAGAGTATGTGATGATATGCTCTATTCGGGTTACACTGGAGTTCACCGGATTGCAGTTAGCCTCGCATATTTGGAGTACCAGAATAAGCTTCGTTTGTGTATACAGTTCAGAAAGTACCATATATATGGTAGAACATTTTGTACGTCCATCTGTTTTAACCCCGTAGTCTGTATCGATGAGGTGCGCCAATCAGAACTGTGGATGCTTATGAATAAGGCTGTACCAACCAAAGCTGGAAGGTGCCCTATAAACCTCCTACACACACGTCTTGTTCAATCAACAGTGTAGCATGTTCAACAGGTATGACATAAGTGATGTAGATGCAGAAATAAGTAAATAACACAACGATTCAATGAAACGCGAAGGTCAATTGTGCGTTTACTCTGCATGACAGTGTTGAATTGAATTTCACTAATTGTATTCACCGAAGCTCTGTTGGCTTTTTTGGCGGCAGTTACTTTGTATTATTTACCTTGCAGGTTAGTCTACAGATAATCTCAGTTTCCTGTTCGGTAGACTGCCAGCTTGATAGTTTTTAGCTTATACTTTGGAAACAGTTCAGAACACCCATTGCTTAGCAAGAGTTGACTGATGAATTCTGCTCCTAGTGTTAAGTAGTCTTGTACACGGGGTCTTTTTCCTCGATATATTAGCGTGTTGATCAAGTGGCGTTTGTATCATGTGGACGAAGAACACTGGATGTGATCACAGCAACAACTCGCACTTTCTCAAGATAAATTACATGCTGTAAAGCATGGCCGTCTCTTTCTGCCAGAACGCCCAAAAAGCGAAACAATTATTACACAAGTGAGATGGATTGTTTCAAGGATACGTCTAAACAATGCAGCTGATCACCCCACATCAGTGTCCCCCTTCAAACACAGAACTGAAATGGGACAGTAACCCGTTTGCAATGGTTACTTTCAAGCGTGACGACGAAATCGTCAGATTTAAGTGGCCTGGCAGGAAATCTTATGGATCTATTGTTAAGACGCCCACTCTATGACCGTCCCAGGACGCCTCCGTCGTGAGAAAGTAGAAAAAACCACTTGACTCAGTACTAACTAGCAAAACTGTTCAAATCGGTTGAGACGTTTTATACCTGACCCGAAAAACCATAGGTAAAAACCTACTCACTCGACAGCATCTAGCTGCACTGGAGTCCCTAAGGCGAAATGAGGATATAATAATATCCAGACCTGACAAAAGGGCTGGAATCGTCATTCGGGATGAAGCTGATTATTTAGCTAAAATGAATGCTCTACTGGCAGATACAACCAAAGTTGTTTGTATAAAGACTGAAAAGGACAAAATAGTAGCTACTGAAAAGACATTAACAAAGACATTGAGCTGTATGAAACAACAAGAACTGATTGATTCAACCACATTCGAAAGAATCAGGCCAGTAGGCAATGTAATCCACAGCATTTATGGGCTACCTACGGTGCACAAAAACGAAGTGCCGCTACGGCCGATTTTGGATATGTGTAATTCGCCTTATTATGCAATGACAAAATGGCTAGCCGAGTTGTTAGAACCAGTTAGGAGAAAACTAGCGATTCATAGTCTTAGGGACTCTTTTGAGTTTGTCGAAACAGTAAGACAACTGAACATAAAGAGAATGCGTTTATCCTCGCTGGACGTTACGTCTCTATTCACGATTATCCCACTAAGTGAGACAACTGAGTGTCTCGGTCAATATATAGAGAACAATAACATGAACGTGGGGATACCAGTAGATGAGCTAAAGCAGCTTTTGTATCGCTGCACTTACAACGTTCAGTTCAGTTTCTCCGGTAGGTTGTATCGCCAAGAGGATGGAGTAGCAATGGATTCACCGCTAGGCCCTTTATTAGCGGACATTTTTATGGCAGAGCTTGGAAGTAGCTCACTAGCAGATCATATGTAGTCATTAGCTCTGTATAAACGTTATCTGGACGACATTATCTGCACGGAAGACGAATCACAATGTCTCAATGAAATACTCGTGCACTTCAACTGTGCCCACAAAAATATCCGTTCCACTCTGGAACCCAAATCCCCAATAGGTATAGCGTTTTTAGACGTGTTCTTGTCACACCATGAGAACGGCACATTACAACGTAAAGTATATCGCAAAGCAACCTGGCATATTCACGGTACTTTTTATACCGCTATGCACAAGTGCGATCCTAACTTTTTCTCATGATGTGGTGGGAATGTGTGGTCATTATGTGCTCTATAAATACCTTGTACTTATCGCCCTAGCCGCACCCTGTTTTGGAGCGGAATAAAGCTTCTTATTTTGCACGCGTCTTTTGGCTTGCCTTGGGAGCGAATACTAGACAGTCGCGGTACTTTTCGGGACCGAGGTTTTCTTGTTCATTAATTACCGTGACAAGAATCCGACTTCTGCCGAGCGAATTACGATAGCTAAGACGAACTAGCGTATCGTTTAGATGGGTTTACAACATCTGTCATTAGGTTGACTATAATATTGGTTGTCAAATTTGAATTTCATCTCAAGTGTATAGTACTGTTATTCATTCACTAAGTGACTGGACTAGTGAAACAGAAGAAAACGATTAATCCTGCACTGTGCTGCTTGCTGCAATGGCAGTAATCAACAGCATGAATCGTTGAAAACTGGATTGTTCGCCCAGCTTAGACTTTAGATTGTAAATGTTTCTTCACCAAATTAGGCGATATTATCAATTCGTAAAAGAATAAGTGTATAGGTTGGAGCACCGTATTTAGTGAAAATGGATGGATGTCCGTCTTTATACACAATGAAAGAATGACCTTTTGACCTAAAATTGCAATGGTCAGTTTGTTCTTTCCTAGCTCTTTGACTCGATTGCTTACTTTCTGTTGCTGTCAGACTTCGATCAGGTCGTGATGTAACGTGCGGTCGAAACCAGCAAGCGCGTAAGGGTTAGATCTGAAGTGAGTAATAGTGTGTGCTGCTGTGTTGTTGACATCGTTTTAGTTTTCGTTTGTGTAAGTCGTGTGAATGGCTTACTGGGCCTTTGGCTCGTGGTTGTTCATGTTGTTTCCTTTTACAGAACTGTTGCTGGAACCCCCACTTCGGAAGAACGCTGTCCCCCGGTGTCTCCATGTTTCTATAAATTTGGTCTACGAGTGTTCCGGACAATCAGAGTAAAGAAGGTCGGTTTGTATGTTACGGTGAGCACACGGTCACACATGAAGCATCAGAATGTAACGAACAAGTTCCATTGGTTCTTGTCCATGAGAAGCAAACTGGGTACACATTCAACATGAATGCCTTGACAATCCTTGTTCGGGAAGACACCAAGCCAGTAAGTATCTAAGGTCCTGGCATTCACCAACCAGTCCGATGAATTAGACAAAATCTACGAAACGAAATCAATGAAAGAACTACGGAGGAGGCATGGTTGTGATAAAGACCAAAACCTAACGCACAACCAAATGGGCAGACAGGAACAGATCAAATCAATGGCCAGAGGTCGACAACGGATGGCTAATCACATAAATTCAAAATATATCACCGATGCCGTTTTACTTACACCGTTATTGCTGGTTGTGTGTGTTCGTAAAACACTAATTGTGAGACGATAGCATGGTGATGAAGGAAAAAGAAATCGCATTAAAAATTCATCATATACACTATCTGGTAAATGAGTTTGTCGAAACTACTCCACAAGAGATAGATGGGTGCCGCTAAATCCGTGGAACAAGAAGTACAAGAGTTTCAGATTATTCATAAAAGAAGCCAACACACAATTTGTCATCTGTGACCAAATGTAACATTTCTCTTTCAGTTCTCTCAGTCAATTTTTTTCTCTACAGCGTTTTGTAGTACCTATGTTCTAATGCAAACACTCTTGAGGAAGTCAATCGAATTATGATCGATGTTTACGAAAGCTGGTTTACGTTTAGATTGTGTGGTTTTTGTACATCTAATGTGCGTCGGGTGTGTGTGTAGGTAGGTACATTGATAGTGCAGAAGAAGGGAGAATGTTTGTTCCATTAACTTGGTAATAGCTCCAGGCACCCTCATGATCAGTGATTACGTTTGGCTCATACGAACATCAATTGAGATGAATTCGTGCCACACTACAGTTGAAATCGTCTCGTACTTGAATGAAATTTACTAACTTGGCAAACGACAATTCCATACTCTGTGGTAGTCTTTATTGTAGAACAAATCTTACCGTGGATCTGTATAATCCATTGTTGTACAAAGCAACAAATTGTCACAAGTTTGTCTACGAGGACGTATCATTTGCTCTATTCATTCCAACGGAAAAACGACGGTTGATATAGAAACCTACAAACTGTTGCTACAGCTGCCCTTGTTTAACAGACTGTTTCAAACAAGATGCCGCTACATTTGGAAAGTGATCAGAAATACATTTTGTGGGCATTCTGATATAATGTGCTAGTTATGACCAGTTGAGTGAACATCGGTACTGCGCTGGAGATAATCCACCAAGCAAAAAGTATAATATAGAAATTATCTGATTAGCTTCGTCGGTTGCGCTTTAGAACGGCTACAATTGTGAAGAGCAAAGAGTCCGCAATTTCTGCGCCAGAAGAATGTCAGTGACGTAACCAGGTGATATGACTAGACCAAGTGGAGACGCTTGGATAATGGTGATTCAACTGAGATAAAAATTGTTTCAACGATGTTACCTAAAAGTAGTAAATTTAAAACAAACACTAACATAATTACTAATTCAATTCCAAAGTGGTCGAGAGTGTTTTGTATAGTAAAACAACACTTTATGGCGGTCTTTTATTGCTACTGTTCAAGAATTCAGATGAACAAACTGTAGCACATTTTATGCAACACAAACATAAAACAGATCATTACGAGGTCCTTAGCAGACTCGATTATTCTCACGTAAACCAACATCATATACTACCGTTTCTTTTTACTGCTGAATGTAAATCCACTTATCTCAATCACACAGGCGATATCGAGACGGATTGAAGGATACTAATGGTCTAAACTGATTGACATAAGTAAATGACACTGGGGTAGAAAGATTTGATGAACTGATGAAATCTGTTAATATTTTTCGGATGATTAACCTTACTCCAATAGTTCGCCTCATCGGTAACAACCTGTTTCTCAAGTAACGGTAGGTGGCACGTTATGGGTTTAGGCGAAGATTAACCAAAAATCCCTAATGCAGTAAAGATACTTGAAAATGTAATAACTGACAAGTGTCACTAGAGTAGTACAGTGGTGGAAGGTGATCTGCACGTATCTGATAAATTTATTGACCAGGATAGCATCTCAGTCTTTGACTTGATAGCTATGTATGACATCATCCGAATACTGATGGAATATAGACTTGGGAAAAATGATCAACCGGTTGTTTCCGAACACTATCAAAAAAACATTTAGAGAGATGAAACAAAATAAACCAACAGAGAGAGTATTGTAGGGTCGAAAATTACCCATAAGCTCTACGAAAGCTTTACACGAATCAACAACTACACTTGTTAAACAATCTAATGGAAACCATCGAGTTATTGTGGAATTAGGATAGAGTAATGAGAGCACCATGGATACAAAATCCGCTCCACTTGACAGATGAAAACAACATCATATCAGTCGTCTTCCCATGCTAAACACTCTATAGTGAGGACCTGGCAGTCAGCTCACATTCATGAGCAAATCAAATTTGTTGGATTAGTTCTGAGGCCTGGTGTTCCTTAACTAAGTCATATTTATCGTACTTTTAAGAGTATTTACCATTTCATGAAATCAGCACTCATTTACTGGTCAATAGATTCAACTCTTTCCGATCGTCGACCTCCGTCGGATTAATCTGTGAGTAGCACTGTTCAACGGCAGGTCCCGATTACAGAACACAACGTGTGAATGTGACAGAAGCAATCACGTTTGTAACGAACACAGAGCAGCTCATGACAGTTAGAGATGTCCGACAGGAGTAAGACACAAAACGTTCCAGTATTGCAGCTTCAATGATTCGCCAGAGTTGTACGGTTGAGTGATCGGAATAGGAAAACGTACACAGTCGGTAAAACAATGATTAAATGTGGAGGAGATGTTGCCTAAACAAATGAGACTGTCCTTCATATCAGGAAGATTGGTTATATTTAAGCTAATGAACATAACGGGAATACACAATGATCGTATATACTCGGCTTATGACTCTATTAACGGTCATATAAACGTTTTCCTAAATTTAGACTGCTGACTGTAATACTGTCTTTAAATCACCGTATATTTTTTCAGCAGGGTGAAATAGGTAGTTCCGAAACCTTGTATAAAAACATGCAGTTATAACGAACAATGGAAACACAAGAAGTAGTCCATCTTAAATATTTCACCACACACCGCATAAACAAAAACCAGTTCAATACGCTGTTCAGTTGTCAGAGTACCAATTTCCTACTTGCGTCACAACAGTATGATCTGTTTCCAGTATACTAATTCTTCCAGACCAAGCCGTATCCAGCAACTATGCGGCAAAATAAACTAAGAAATATGGTCCAACGTAACTCAACATAACCAACGTCAGCAAGTAGACATACACCCACACACAAGACGAACTAGCCACCCCAGAGCATACAAGTCTGACTTGCCCTCGATGAACTGAGAGTATCGATTCTAAATCACCATCAAAAACACTTACATATACAGTCTGTACAGTCTTACGGAGGGCAGTCTGTGAAAAAACACGATACTGGTAAGAACATTATTGTGCACCGTAGTCAGATCAGTTCGATGTGTACAAACATGTATCATAATGTTATCTTACGTCGTAAACACCTTGGTGTTATATCGACCAGAACCATAAACGGGCTTCACATCCGTAACCATACTGCGCATTGTTGTCTCACTAAGGTAAGATCTGGGTTCGTGTGTAGTGGAACACTACAGAGTAGGTACTTTAATGTACGACGCACTTAGCCATTATTCAAAGATCCATGCTAAAAAAACATTGAGGGTGGAGACCAAATGTTTATTGTGTGCAACATAAAAATGCTTTCGTATAATGCTGTAAATGGCACTGAGAAGCGTATATCAAAAAGATGTAGCCAGTTCTAACTAATGATATCCAATACTCTCTACACGCCCCGTAAGATTTTTTTGTGGAGTGTAGAAATTATCAGCATCCATAGTTGTTCTCACAAAAAACGACACATTGTCCTTTTAATCGCGGTCCATCAGCGTGATCTGGTTCCAGCATGATACATAGTCCAATCAAATTTGCGTACGGCATTTTTCAAAACAGTGCAGGTTTCCGCAAAACAGCACAATATTAATGAATAGGCTGTCTGCGACGAGGTGTACAACGTAACGTCGTCTTCACCAAGGTAAGTATAGATGGATAAAATGATCAAATACGACATGTTGACAGGAAATGGAGCGAGATCACCTAATAACAAGACCACAGAACTGACAAGTAGCCGGCGACGCTTATCGTTCTGATAGTATGGTTATACAACGTCATATCAGAGTCCATAAATGGCGTGATAAACTTGAAAACACAGTATGACGTGTATTGGATTTTCCGGGAGAATTGTTAGTTTTCGATCACCCTTTCAGTAACTTGTAAATCTGTATCATCCGTGTACGCAGCTTTTTACTATCTATCGTTTGGTGAACGAATTATCGTGACAACACAATCCGTAAGAGAAATATCGCGTTTTCACTTTGTCCATCTGCACTCATTGATGCATGCCGGTTCCCATCCAGCGTTGTTTATGAAGCGCGGATACGGTCGCAGAGAGGCTAGTCAACAGCCAGATGTTATCGATTGTGGACCGGAGTGACCACTATATTGGGACAATGGAGCCGAGCGACGTGGCCTGAGATGCATGTACACTCCCGTGCCAGCCAGTCTGGCTGAGGTTACAGCAATGTGTTGGGGCAATTTGCTAACCCAACTCGGTTGGGAAGCCTGTTTATCTGAACAAGTCTTTTGATGGGGAGTCCGAATTTTGTATACGATGGGGATGATCAGTATTTCAGGCCTCAACCGTACAGGTTTTTTTAATAAGTCATTGCTAGGCTTCAGTTACTTATACAGAACTCTACCGCCTTATTTACACTTCCTACGTTACAAGAATGTACCCGTTTATTTGTGAAATGTGTGTTAGATGTGTCAACTGATCATGCGCATTCGCTTGAGCTACTGCGTAGTGAATTTACGTTTCTCACCTCTTCTGTCGAAAACCGATCATCTTACCACATCGTATTCAAAGTACGTCAATAATATCGCGGAAATATGCAGTTAAATCATTTCTGTAGAAATCCAAAGAACAGAGGGGGAATTGTTGGTTATCCATCGTTCTCACAACACAAAGGGACCGGCGACAAAACCACTAATTAAAATTACTTTCTGAATGCGGCCAGGAATTTCTACTTTTCAGTATGCGGAACGACAGCAAGTACTGTCTGTCTGAAAAAGCAGCACGCCTCAACCGTACTTACAAAATTCACATGTTACGGCCAAATCGTTTCTTACTGTGAAGCGAACGAATCAGTAGGGATCGACGAACATGTTCAAACTGGACTTTACAATGATTAAAGTACGATAAGATCCCACAGGATACATACAAATTAGTAAATAAATGTGACCGTTATTACAGTCGAGAGCTACTGCCATCTAACTTCCCGATTCACATGCGCATAAGTACTCGCCGCCAACAGGCCGAACATGTTCGCAGAATCAAAGACAGCTGGTGGAGGAAGCAAGGTGAGCGAGTGAAAGGCTACGCCGATCGTCGACAGCACAACCAGTTCTACGATTCGCTTGAAGCAATTTTCGGTCCATCCGTTCATTCTACCAAAGCACTGGTAAACGTGGACAAAGGTTGTTGCTGCACCCGGCCAGAAGACATCATGAAACTCGGTCAAAAACATTTTGGTAGCCTACCAAACCATCTTATTACCACTGATCGGGTGATTGAACGAACTGCCGCAACAGGCCGTCAAATCTTCAGTTGCTCTTGCCCCGGATTTGCCGGAGGTGCGGAGGGCGATTAGACAAATGCACAATGGAAAGACTGCAGACGAGGATGGATTATCAGGTGAAACTGAAGAATGGCAGGCCAGCGTCAAAGCGCGTTTTCGTCCAGCTGATTCACCCCACTAAGGATGCCCTCATCGTACCTTTGTTTAAAGGCAACGATGGCAAGCAGTGCTGAGTCGCGCTGGTAAGGTGCTTTCAAGAATCTCGCTAAACCGACCGAATGCGGACGTTTTGGGGAGGACTGTTCCCGAACAGCAGTGCGGACTTCGGGCGAGTCGGAGTACGATCGACCTGGTGTTTGCTGCTAAACAGCTTCAGGAGAAATGCCCGCAACTCAACCAGCCTCTGTGTGCCTTCTTCATGGACCTCACCAAAGCCACTGCTCCCGTGAGCCGCGGACAGTGCTTGTTAAGTTTGGATGTCTGATTAAGTTCAGACTGATTGGAATGTTGCACCTGGACATGAAAGTGAAGGTACAGTTGTGTGGACAAACCTCTGACAATTTTGACATTGGCACTGGCGTGAAGCAGGGTTGTGTCTTAGCCCCAGTCCTATTTAGTTTATATTGAAAAGGCTATGCTACCAGACGCTCTTCACGACTTGGCGGAAAACGGCGTTGAGGTTGAGTACCGGACGGATGGACATCTGCTCACTACTAGACGTTTCTGTGCGTAAATCCGACTACATACCTCAATGATATACATGCTTCTCTTCGCAGATAATAGCGTGCTGTTCACACACAGTGAGGATGAACTACAGCAACTGGTCACGGCTTTTTTGACCATGGCATTCAAGTTTGGATTGGATATCAACATAGATGAGAGATTTTCTTTCTTTCAGCCTTCCCTGGGTGGAGGCGTTCCTAAACGTGCGCCTGAAATTCGTGTCAATAAAGATTTTGTCGACAGCTGCGTGAACCCCGGGTAACCAGCTAGCGTTGCAAAGGCCAGTACTGCTTTCGGACGTCCTGAAAAATGTGTCTGGAAGAACCACACTAATCTGTGTATATACCGCTCAATGGCGCTGTCGACGTTGCTGTGAGACAGTGAAACTTGGACATTGTGTAAGCGGTAAGTGTGCTATCTGAGCCGTTTCCACCTGCAATGTCTGAGGCTTATCTTGGGTGTTCGATGATCAGACATGCTTCCGAATACTGAGATACTGCGGTGAGCAGACGTGGACGGAATGGAAGCCATGCTAATGCTGAATCAGCTTCGTTGGTTAGATAATGTCCGTCGCACGAACGATGACCGTGTTGCGAAACAGCAGCTGTGTGGACAACTGAAATCAGAGAAACGAAATTCTGGCCGTCAAAAGCTGAGATACCAGAATGTTATTCAGGTAAGCCTTTCACGTTGTAATATTGATTGTAGATTTTGGGAAGACTTACTGTTGAACCGGACGGTCTGGATTAACACGATCCGGACGGGCATCCGCGAGTTCAATTATCAGTTACTGTGCGACCGTAAACGGTAGCACGCGGTACGCAAGGGAACCATCGGTGACATAGGTCGTGACCTCACTATATGGCTCTTTATTTGTGCGCAGCCGCCAATGCGCCAACCGCCTCGCAACCAACGCAGTCATAGTACACCGTCGGCCAAGAGACGAGTGCGTTAGACTCAAGTAGATTATATCAGTTATACCCAATCCCTTTTGTTTGGATCGACCAGACCACTGTCGTTTAACAACTTATCCGCCCTCCTTTTCATAAACTAGGTTGTCTGTGGGATTTTACCTTTCCCTTACTTCAGTACTGTTAGTGTATTTTATGGTGAATGTTTTGTCTTTCTCCCAGTCTAACTTTGCGTTTTGATTTTACTCCATATCTTCTCTAGAGTGCATTATCAAGTACTCGTATAATGAACTACTTCTTGCACAAAACCTAAACCAGGAAGAAAATTATTGAAAACTTAGAAGTTTTCTTCTTGGTTTAGATTTCATCATTGGAGACTCCCCCCGTTCATTTATCGAGAGATAGGGGTTTCCGTTCCGAGCTAGCCTATCAATTGGCTAACCAACATTCGTCGACAAGACACAAAGGCCTCACTCACAGACCTAGTGGTTTTATTCCTTCGGGTTCACACCGGATACGTGGTGCGTGAATGGAATCGCAAGTGGTGTAGTGCAGGCGTGGTTTGGCTTCGGTCACTGGGACAGGCTAATCTGAGACGGAAGTCGTTAACCGCAACCAAACAAAAGCAGCTCGTACAAACAATTCACTTTCAATAGTACTTCAATACAAATTTACTCAAACTCTAGGTAAGTGTGAGCATCGAGTATCTTATAGCGATTATCTGATCCGCCCTCGTGTATTCGCTAGTGAACGATAAACTGTTCTATTGCCCAGCACTATATAACAATTGTAAGCCTGGTGAAATCAAGTAATCACCTGTAGTGAGCACGTTTGGCAAACCAGTCAACTGAAATATTCCAGGTTACCTGGTATATTTCGTTGGATGTTGATGTAAATAGTTCGCTTTTTCTACGGTTAACCAGAAACAGATCAATATACAGGCCACACACGCGGTCTAAAAGTGGTCACGACGTAATGCAACCAAAATTACCGCCACTTACATCAGTCGGTGAAAAGCAAAAAAACTTAATTCAGAGTGAACTCAATTGATTAGGTTTGTGTGTGAATGCGACTTGATTAACCCTGTTAAATTACCAGTTATCCATATTTTTATCGTTCACCAGTTCGAAATTTCATCGTTCTCAATACAGCTCGATCGTATTTCGTTGAGGTTAACTAAGTCTCGAATAGATCGACCGATTCACAATCAAGGTCGCATGTCCATAAAAAGTTAGGTGTGCTATATATATATATATATATAGGTTAACTAAGTCTCGAATAGATCGACCGATTCACAATCAAGGTCGCATGTCCATAAAAAGTTAGGTGTGCTATATATATATATATATATATATATATATATATATAACAGAAAAGTTCTCTTGTCACCGGGAATAAGACCAGCGATGTATAACTTGCGCAAAATCACTCAACGACGAAATTTATATACTTTGTCTATTAACCAAACGACTCATAAAAAGACTAACCTATCGATGCCATGTTACATCCGACTTTATTCGTGTAGGTAATTACTAGAGGTGGCCTAGATGGAGGAAGTTAAAATAATCTAATGTCGAACTTCGAACATTCAAACTGTAGTTTTGGATGTACATTGCACTGAGACAGTGCGATGTAGGAACTTTGTGTACCCAGGCTTAAGCCGAAAGAGAAATGAGACTTAATCTGTTGAAGACCAGTGTTGGTTGATTCTAGCATGGTTTTTCCACATATCAAACTTCTGAAGACAGTCACTGAAACCCCATTATTTCAATAGACGACAAACGGTCTTGATTCATTTTTAAACACAAACACTTAATCGAACACGATTCGCGGCAATGATTGACGCAACTGACACAGTTATAACATAGTGGCCGGAAATTGTAAGCTTTCTGAAAACTTCACGTTTGATGTGAACAACGACGCCACCTACAGGTCAAGCCCAAGGCAGAATATATACATATTATGAGGCAGATGTTATGAGTTAACAGCCAGAAGGTCACCAACTAGAACTCAAATATGCCTCCGAGTGTACGTTCACGAGGGCAACAAAAAGTTCTTCCTCACAAACATACACTTATTTCAGCTAAGGATGACAATAATAACTGACAACTGTCATGAACGCAAAATATCACCGAGTAACGAAAAAACAGACACAAATATGTTGTAAGTATCAAAAAGTCGACACCCAAAACCATTTTTACACAAAACAAATCAATAAATACATCTGTATAAAGAAACAGTACAACTCGGCTTTTTATTAAGTCAGGTGAACAGATGGTAGCTGGTCAGCGGCACCGCAAAGTCGTGCGCAACCTTCGGCTTTTGCAATACGACTTCCAAATTGCATCGCACGTTTAGGTAGTGTAGCAGCCTTAGCGAGCCCCAATCTGATAGCCAATTGTCGAAGTAGCAATTTATCACCAACACCACGCGGCAACGACAGATCAGCCTGAAACAGATATAGAAATAGAAGCAAACAAACCTGATAATGACGAACAGGACTATCTAAATCGGCGTATCCATGGTTGATGAGAAAGTGAAATGATAATCTATAGGTCCAATATTTTGAAACTCAACAAGTAATGCCAATGGCAAGCTGAACATAAAATCGTATCGGAAGTGAGGAATCAAAGGGCTCTGAAACTTGTGAAGCAGACAGATGTAGGATCCATCCAAAGCTACGTAATTTCAAACTACCTCTAATAACCTTGAAGCAAGTACGACTGTCACGCACAACACTTACTTCGTATGTGGTACTTATCACAGTGCGTATTACATCGAACAGTTTAGATCACCGTTACAAGACGTGCACTATGTAACCAGAACATGTGGTCTGATTTAGTTTTCGAATAATTATCAATACGTCATCCGAAACAAAGAGGTCTAATGTGATCATGTGCAAGCAGTTGTAAAATCGGGCAATCCTCGATCAGACTTAAACATCCATCAATCGACTGCTGTTCAGAACTAATTGGTCATTCATTCAAAACTGGAGGAGAATGTACTATATTGAAATTCGGATATGTCATAGAAAGCAGTAACCGATGAGGTTCGATACAGACCGCTTCACCAACAGTTAAAATCTGGTGTAAAGCCAACAGTGCACTCACTTTAATCAACAGTTTGAAGTAATTTAAAGAACACCACGTACTATCCTATGTACATTAAGCGCCTTTCATTTCCTAATGTTGTTTTGTCAAGGCAGATTGCAGTGTTTATCGAGTGGTATACATAACAGTGGCTAAAACCCGACGTTGACCAAATCAAGCCAATTGGCAGCCAGAAAATTGCTGGGTTTCAATCTGATAAATCAACTGATATGAGACAACAAGTTCATCTATGTGCAGAAGTCTTGAAGAAGAAAACTAGGTGAAATAAGCAGGAACTGTTGTGCTACCAGACTGATAAATGGCCGAATACACACAAGTACCTACGTGCAGCAAACAATATGATACATACAGGTGAACGAAAAACAAGATTGCATAGTAAACAGTGGCATGAAAACTGTATCCTGTAACACAAACATAGGATCTTAAAATTTTACTGAACACACGCCTATTTTTAACAAATTATTGACCGTGACGAGGATCTGATCTGTAGGATCATTTTAATGTGGGGTCCACAGGTAAAAGCTAGCATGACTTATTTATGTGTAACTCGACTGGAACCTAAGTGCAAACATTCCGTACGTTCCTCACAAGCAAATTGCGACGAACTGAACTCAAATCGTTTCAATCTTACCTTAACCTACTCAAAACCTCGCTGAAGAGATAACTTGCTCCAGATATTCTTGAAAACGTTTGTAGCTATAGGCTAACCGGCATTGCATATGCGTCCCATAGATAAGAAACCATATTTCTGTCACGCGAGAATACTGTGTATTCAGACGAACAGGACGCGACGAATAAACAACGAAAAGTTACCTAACGATGGTATGCCCCCACCGTTCTGAGTATTCAATCAATCTCAAATCATCAACAGTCGTCTGCTACTGATTATCTATCAAAACATGCCCTATTATCTTGAAGGTCACGACAGTATCACGTTACATAAAGCTGAGGACGTTAATGGCTGATAAAAATTGATTTTCAGGTATTCAACATTTCAGTTAAGATCATCAGTGGTTTAGTGCACCATGAGTGTTTTGTGTGAGCTTGTTCAGAATGAGTGTTGATTTCAATTCCAAATATTAACTCGTTGTATTAGACGTCGATCGAAAGAATCTACGATATTCTGGTTTCAGTAAAAATAAATGACGACCATCATTGCTAACATGTACTGATTCATCAACAATACAAACAATGGGTTATAGCCTAACTGTTACATGTACACAAAATGAAGACCAGATCCTTATTAGGAAATAAAAGAAGTATAAGTAGTGGGACTCAGTTACCAAAAGTATACATGTCTGAACAGGCTGGCCACAAATTACGATCAACCGAGCTAGAACTGAAGGTAGCCCCCGCTCTTAGCAGGGCCGATTCCATTCGGCTTTCACTGATTTCTGTCACTATTTAGACTTATTTCCCAACCAAATCAAAAACAGCAAACATTCACGCAAAGTAACACTGATTAACAGCCATCAGGCTGTATTACAAGAAAGGAACAACAGTACATCGTGGGTTACGAAATAGTTCGGCAATCTTACACATGTTCACATATACCTGTTGAAATACTAAAATATGACACATGTTAAACTCGCTGTGGCACAACAAAATCAGAAACATATAAATGTCACTGAATACAAAAATGGATGTCCGTCAGACGTTCACCGTCAATCCACCTAGATGATGCCCATACTATGTTGGTCGTGGGCTCCCTGGCTGACACATGCATCTTACCCATAAAGGGTACATTTGATTTGAGCATTGTACAGATACAAATCAAACTGTGGAAAGATATCATGGGTATCAAACATTGAGGCAGAGGTGTCATGACCATGAGAGTGATGACCGGCAGCAGCAGTACCGTTTGAGCCAAATTTGCATGCGTGCTCTCGAAGTGTACTAGTTTCGGTCTAATTTACCTAATGGGCGAACATATGTGAAAAATGTAAACATGATTTACTTCAGTGGATGAGCAAAACTTTTCGTGCTTATTCATGTCGTTGGAATACAGTTCTTGTACTATCCCCTCACGCAACAGCCTAAGACGATACTTATTCTGAAGTTGAACACACTTGAGACAATTGGCGATGAATGACTTCTTGGGCTGATTATTTGCCTATAGTGACTGATAGTGGTTAACTGTGATTCGCGCATATCTAACTGCCCACCAATGAACTTCTATGTCATTAAGTTGATGCTTTTATTGCTTACTATGTGAAGAAATATCAACTGTGCCCGTTGTTGTACTGTGAAGGAACAGTCTTGCCTTTCCTGACCCGACCTAACGGAGTGCAATGGTTTGCTTCCATTTCCATTCATGCGAACAACTTACAGTACTGAAAGCAGCACGAACGATTATGAGGCTGATATCGCTCCGCATATCTTCATGCGTGCGCAACAATCTCATCCCATGTATCATGACTTTCGTTTTATGAACTATTATTGAAAATAATGAACGCTTCCAATGTAAACTCTGTCTACCTGATCAATCCATGAATTGCATTTCGTAGATGTACACGGTAAGTGATACACGCGTTTTATCTGAACATAATGTAAGTAAACATCTGTTGGAATAACATTAAGCAAGTGAGTTAAGTAAATTTGACCGGAACTAGTATACTTTGAGAATACCTGATCGTTTTTTGATAATTTTGTCGTCTTACGTCTGGCTTAAGTGAGGAGTTCTAGTGAACTCGATCGGACAGTTGGTGCCGACATGAGCAATGCTGATCAAAGTATCAGATGGTCAAACATTATCAACTTATTACACTCATTCCTTTCATGTGTGTGAAAGAATTTACTGTCCACTGTTCGGTAGGGATGTATTTTATCTCGTTTGTCCTCACTTGAAATATACCTGTTAATCTTGTAAATAGTGAGGCTCTTTTATTTCAGATTAATTTGTCAGTTTTTTCAGTTTCCGGTAAGTAATTTCTGTCGAATTTTCTATGAGGATGTTCTAACATGCTTGATCAGAGGATGCTTGTTGATACAGGCAACTTTGCTTTAAACAGTAATGCTACTGTCGACCGTCAGTTTCGTGGTTCACGCTTCTATAGGCTTTGGTCATAAGACACACGTGTGCGAATGTTTGACGTCCATGACGTCTATCCACACTGCTAGATGAATCACTCAGCAAGACCATCAACGAGGACTATTCGTTCCCGCGGAGTGCGATAAACTGATAAGGATCGTCGAGGTTGCGATGCCCATATCCTCAGCCCAATTGATGAGAGTAGCAGAAGGGAAAATAATCAAAGTTTTCCTCACACAGCTGTCATAAGAAAGTCAGCATCAGAAACTACTGAACTTTAATGCATTCGCCCTGTCAACAACAACCGGGCAACTCTCTGCCATCATAAGTGGAGAAGACTAACGGAGACATCATTGCACTTCTCGTCGATACCTGATAAAAGTTGTACGGCCCTACCACTTCAATGAACGTGGGAATTAAGGAAGAATAAATGCAAAAATCAAACCGTACGAATTTCTTCAAAACATAAAATCCGGTGGGGGGAATCTCGCTATAGGAAACCTCTAATTTTGTTCGAAACCCTTACATTGAGATGAAAGCCGCTGAACAATCAAAATTCTATGGAAACGTCAATGTTTACAGAAAAAATGTTAAAAATTGTATAATTCAATTCAGCACAGATCGCTTGATAGACAAGATTTGGTTACAGATTGTACTATCCATCAATCAACATAACCATTGTGATGAAAGTTGAACACATGTGAAGATTATCCAAAATTTACAATATCTTCGATAGTTTGAGCAGGCGAGTAACATTAAAACACACTGATCTAGTTTGAGGCAAACAAAAAATAGGAATAGAGATTGTGTTTTGACGATTGCTACATGTATGCACTGTCGTGTTCGATTTAGTGTAACGACGAGTGTAACGTGACACGCTTAAGTAACGACTAATATATTTAGGCTAACTGTCCCTTCATCCACCATCCACCCCAAATACAATGATTTGCTACTCTACTTCAGCAAAACTGCTAGCATTCTCATAATCAACAAAACTCCTCCCTGCCTTCCAGTTTCTCGCTTCAACGATGACATCGATCTTGTGGTTTCACAATAAGAGTGCTGTGGATAATCCAAAAGACCATAACCGTTGCAAACATATAACGTGCATGCATACGCTGACCACGATGAGGAACCTGTCAAAATGGAGCAAAATTACTAAGAGTAATTAGAAATAAGTGAGCAGAAGAAAAGAGATCACCTTATATATACATATACGCTGAATGTTTAGATAGAAAAGTTACAAATGTTGGAAAAGAGTGAAGGAAGTGAAATGTAGCAAAATCGAACAGTTTCTAGATCATAAATAAGCTGACTAGTGGCAGCGAAAAAATTGATTACGATTTTCTGCACGTCTGACGAGCGGAAATTACTAACTAGTGAACGTATATGCGTGCAGATAATCTCATTGGAATCTCCGTATGGCAGTTTTAGTTTCAAATCACACATTAATCTGAATTCCGAAAGATCGTCACGTGAACGAAGACTTAGAGAGAAGAGAACTGATTGATAAGCAACCAATTCGATTGAATTATGTCCAACATTTAACTTATCGCTTTATAAAAAAAGAGTGACAGTGTTGGTCTTACATGACAATGTTACTTATGAATGATCTCCGAAGTATGGAACGTTAAATTCAGGCAGATTAGTTCTCCAATCACGGTGACTACATACACACTTCACAACAACATTATACGAAAACTTCATTTGTTAAGATATTCCCTTAAAAAAGGACCCGTAGGTCGAAAAGTTTCCTTGCACGATTGCAGGAAGTCACCACTAATTGAAGCAAGGCTGACATCAAGGTTTTAAGACGTGTTTCAAAAGTACCCCTAAAAAACATGACATGCAGACTTCTAATTGACATATATCAAGTGGAATGGTGAGACAATACACGCATTAAGCCGATATATTGTTGCTATAATACGTAAATATTCGGGCACTTAGAAAAATGCGTATCAGTGTACACTAGATCAGACTGTTTTTGCAAGTCATTGAGCACTTTCCGGTGATTTTTTAAAACAAGTGCCTAAGATCAAACCAAACGGGAATCCGAGACATTAAATGAAACAGCCAAGGATGAAGACATCTCACGGGCATTTAACCGAGATGGCGAAGCTTCAAAAATTTAAACAACACTCAAGTTACACGTTTCAGACGTGACAATGAAACGGACAGTTCACTTAAGTCCCTTGCTGCCTTATCCGAGTCAGTGTTCGTGGTGGGTCGAAAGTCATGTTTCCTACATCCACATATGGAATGTTGTGATATTTGCTGGTCGTAAAGAGGTCTGTATGAACTAACGAAAAGCAGGAAGATATTGTTACAATGAACTTTAAAAGAGGTAGTTATCTTGCAGTCAGTGATAAAACGCTGACTGTGAGGGTTTTATCTCAATTACTAGGTCCGATCTGCATAATACCAGATGTCACTGGGATGAGGCCCATGAATCCTGGATCAAGGTGGTAGGACCTGGTCAACCATGCACAGTAACAAAACTGATGTACGTAAAAGCCTCGATACCAGACTGGATGACTAGCCATAGGAAACTCCTTTACGCCCCCCTAGAAGATGGTTAGTCAGACAGTTTGGTGAGAGCTAGTTTGAAATGTATTGCACTAAAATGACTGTCTGTAGTATAGATAGAAGAGGCAATATAGATGCTAAAATATTTGTGCCTTTTGTATTGGCTAAACACTCGAAGTTGATTCAGCAACACTAACGGGCTTTGTGCATATCGAGGTCGATTGCAAATGAAACGTGACACCTAATACGGTTAGTTTATTTTGAAGCCAGATGTTAGTCCACACAACTCTTGCTAATCAATTAGTATATTATATTTTTTGTTGTGAATCAGACGTAAGTATACATATTTAATGTGAATCAACATTTTGAGATGTTCGACAGAAACAATTCTGCCAGACGGTTTACATGACGTGAACTGCTTCCAGACAGATCGAACCCTACGGTCGATTAAGTACAGACTATCCGTGATCAAGCTGTGAATAATTTAGATACACACTTGTTAGTAACGTTAAAAAAAGCTTACAACTCACTTATTGGAATGTAAACATACCTCCGTACAGTTCATTTGAACAAGTGTTTGCGGATTAACTGATCACATTGAGTACAAGACTAGTAAGCTCTAGTATTCCTTTTTGAAGTATACAAAAGTATATTTACAACACTATGAAAACGCGCTTACGACAGACAAAACAAAACCGAATCCTAATCTCACTTAAGCTCGCTAATGAACACAGAAATGCAGTTATTATATTTGCGCATGAGCTTGTAACGTTTACTTGCAACAGATCTTGGCGGGTCACTTAGTTAGTCGATCAGATCTGCTTACTTTCTTCTATATATATTTCTCACTTTGAGACGTCAACAATTTTCCAACCTACCGTTTTTTAAGTATCAACCGAGGCAGTGTTTACCAGATAGCTACTGTATAGTCAAATATTCTGAAATTTGGAGTGAGCCCGATGACTGAACCAAACCGGTATTGAGACATCTATTCGAATAAATCAGCGATCATGCATATCACGATGTACCAGACGAACATTATGGGAAATGAGTATCCACGCAAGAGTTCGTTTCAACTCAACACACAAACAATTGACCAATTTCTTCTGTTTTTGTCTGTCAACCGCCGCGCGATCTCAACGGCGCGCTAGACAGAAATGAGATACCATAACTGAACGCTTCCAAACAATCGGTGACTATGGATTCCAGAGCAAAGAGGGCAGTTATGTTTGCTTTACAGGCGTGCATGAACCAGACATCTATTGTGAATAACACACCTGCTAGTCATAGCCCCAACCTACAGTTTGATCCACATCCACCTTCCTTGTTTACAACTTCAAGATGACAACAGAAAACAAGCAACAAGTTTGTTTTTTTGACTAAAACGGCATTCAACTGACCGGACCGTTTGGAGTAAAAAAACGTGCAATCAGCTACAGACTTCTCATTTTGTTGTAAGCAAAATGATGAAAAAGGACCGACAGTGTGGACACAAGTAGACAATCGCACCCAACAGGTTTCGGAAACATACTCCACCGTCTCAAATTTGAAAACAAACAGCAGCTAAAGAATTCTTAAAGCTTTGTAACATTTTTCGAAAAGCCTATCGGATCAACACATGAAAATATGCACCGATTAACTTCCAGTTGGAAAACCGAACGTAGACCAAGCAAAAGCATCAGAGGGATATCACACTGATGAGCTTGTTATGTGGATACATGACATAGAACGATCGTTCTCAGCAGACTAGTATACAAAGACAACACTGATCATAATGTACGAAAACAATGCGTCGTAACTTTAATTTTAAAAAAAAAGAATTTTTAATTGCAGTCGTATCAACAACTGTAGCGACAAAGCACACATGCTGCATGCTTATTTCAGTAGTGACTACGGTTGGAGAATAATCTCGAGGATATTCAGCAATTACGACCCACGTGATAGAAGGGATAAAAATTAAGCCGGCGTTTTATTGCTTTTCGTCATGCTAGAAGAAGGTGCTCCGCCACAACAGGGAACACTGAGACTAAATGTGACCAGGACTGAAAAAGAACGGTCTACTACTACGGAAAACAAAAACTGTTGCTTATCACCCATTTGTGAGTATTACATTGCGTACGTTATGTGAACGAGGTAAGCGTAGAATCAGATGACCTACGTTCCAGTTAAACATTTCAATAACAATTGTCCAAGAGACGCACCAATAAAGCTGAGTAATGAACAACCGGAACAGTTGCTCTGCAAAAGATACTTTGGAATGCATTAAACACGATGACTGAGAAGACGTCTAAGTACAGATCATCTACATAAGCGTCGAAAGTCTGAAAGTTGTCCGCCTGAATCAGTGCGATAATTGGAATACTGTTTTGGATAGATTAGTAGAACCCTTATGTTGGTTTCCCACTACCAAAAAATAAAATTGAGGAAAATTAAAAAAACAGAAGTGCAATGAGAAGAAAGCACAACGAAACCGTATGCATGGAAGTTACAAAGATCACTGAGAACTTATCTGTCAAATTGAAGGAACATGGATGTAATGATATCTAGATAACAGAGATCAAATTGTGGAATCAATCCCGGATTTTATGGAATACATAAAACCTTGTAGAGACCAAAAGATTGGACCGCTGAAGCCGTTTACCATCAGTTTAAAACAATCATGTCTCACGATCTTAGTAGTTAGCACTGAGATTAATGAACAGAGAATGATAGGTGCAAAAAACCACATCAGGTTCCATATCCATTCATCTCTGCTATGTATGATGATTACTATTTCCTAGTTTCACAGAATAGTTAGGTGACTGACAGTGTAAATAAAGTCCTCAGGGAACGATGTGAACTCAAACCATTTGATGAAGGCTGCTTTCTTAGATTTCCAAAAGGTCGACAAACCGGTCAGAACAAACAAGCGTCAAACATATCCAAACTTCAGCTTCTTAAGAGATATGGAGGGATTGATGAGCGCTTATGTTGGTACAACTGTCTTAAATGGTGGATCGATGTATTTTTTGATTGTTTGCTCATTTATCTTGTGGAAACAAAAAAAACTCTTGAAATACAATGGGTTGTCACTGAAGGGACACTTTTCAAAGAGCTATGTTTCAAACCAGAAAGAGGGGGAAAACATAACTAATTGCCTACATATGCTTCAAATGGAAGCACACCGCCTTCAGTAGGACACTTGCAGTCATCCTCTTTTTGTAGTGACATCAGATGCCTGATCTGCGTCAGAGAAATCGTTGATGGATTCCATAGTCTACGAAGTACCAGCAATACGAACGAACAGTGTTAAATAGAGCGGCTTGCCTGGTCTGAAAAACTACTCAACATTCTTGATAGGTGACGGTGTTGGAGGAAATAGTGATGATGAAATCCTGTTCTGTAAACCGAAAGTTGATGAGTGTATGTACACACTAGCAATACGGATGAAAACAACCGCGTAGAAGTTCATGTACAACCATATTGTAAATCATCATATATATACGTTTTAAGTTGATTGATCCATAGGTTCTTTTGGAATGATCATTTCTATCATTCTAATTTGACAAGTACATAAAAATCACGATAACAATGGCGTATTTTTGATACCATAGTAATCAATGCACACTGTCTGAATTATCAGCTGATAGCACTGTGGCCTGTAGTCTCGCAGGCTAGGTGTCATCACACAAGTTTTCATGGTATCCAGCTTGGTAAACTGGTGGTCCATCTATGGTAGATACCATTAATAGTGATGAACTGCTGTTACTAGACATGCCGGTATCACTGTAAACAAGAATTTGATCGATTTTTTTATGCGCGCATCGTTCTCGCGTTACCACTAGAGTGTACCGTCCAAGTATTATTATCAACTATCAACAGTTTTTAATGTGCATTCTGTGAATGTATGGATCAACGGCAAAGTAGCGAAGACTCGTTTTCTGTATTTGATCATCAGGCTACTTACAATACAATGAATATGAAGAACAATAACGAGGTGGAGTCAGAAAAAACGGTCAATAGGGGGTTATGGACGGTGTATTTGTTATCAGTTACACCATCATTGTTCCAAATCGTGGACTTGGTTAATTGTAGACTAGGGGAGATGAAGTGTCTGCACGAATTTCTACTGAGCGCAGAGGTCACGGCTGCGGAATCAGATACTAATGGCGTCGACAACGACCAACATTCGGAATCCCCCACCATTTTCATCGATTCCCTAGCACTCGGCAGACAATCTGAGAAGCATCTTTCTTACTGACAGAGTGAGCAGAGTCGGTCAAATGAGCAACAATCGTGCTTGAAACCGTTTCAATCACAAGACTGTTTAACCACGTGGGATGATGTTCACGCACTCCAGCAAAAAATCGCCTTGTAGTACGACCGATGTATGTTGCTGGACATGAGCAAACAAATGAGTACACAAAACAGCTATTTGTAGAACATGGCAGTTTGTCTTTGAGTTGTGACGAGATAACGGGTGTCGAACAGAAACTCCCTCACAATTGAGCTGCAGAGTAGATTGTTTTGACTGACTTTCTGGGCTTTCTTGAGATAACTTTGGCTAATAAACGCAAGTTTCCTATAGAGAGTGATTTAAGTTTTGACTCTATCGACTGCATCGATTTTTGAATGAAACGCATTGGTTAGCCTTCTACATGAGCACTTCTCGCAAGCGCTCCATTTGCAAAGTGTCAAAGGTGCAGATCTTTAACGCCCTACCAGTGTGAGGTTTTGATTTTTATTTAGCAGAACGAAACAGTCAATATGAATGTACTGGCCATTTCGAGTCTGCTTTCTGTACACATTTCGTTAGAATAAACCATCTTCTCTTCTTGCCGAGGTCATTGGTGTCCGATTTCGCGACCCTGACCTCTGCGCTCAGTAGAAATTCGTGCGGACACTTAATCTCCCTTAGCCCACAATCAATCAAGTCCACGATTTGAAAAAATGATGGCGTAACCGATAACAAACACGCCGTTGAACACACATGTTGAACTGTTCACTCTTCGATCTCGAAGAGTATTTTGACTTCTACTGAAGAAATTGTTATTCATCAACCAACCTCCTACATTGTAACAAATCATGTTGTTTGACGATCAATATATTCAGTTCGGTAGAATTGTGTTAAGTAGCCTGAAATGATGAATGCTTGAGCAAGCGACACTTAGCAACGGTCACCTAACCGAACGGCACCAAAAATAAAGAAGCAACAACAATGGAATATTGTCTTCTTCAATTTGAGTGAGTGGATATGTAGCCATGTCATCCGCTTACCTTGAAAAGACAACATAATGAATGCCTGATTAGCATCAATCGATAAGCACGTAAAAAAGGTTACACAAACGAATTCAAACCACTGGCATCATTTATTCTCGTGAACAACGGTGAATCATAACGGTCGTAACAAACAAAATCCTCTACCATTCCTCTAATAATGGCACCAATTACTTAGAAGGTAAGAAACGTATATGATAAAACGATCTGCAACTCACTGCTTTACAAAAAAATTTAAAGTAGTGTTGTCTCTTTAACAATTAGGAGAAGACTATGATTATCAGATACTCGGATATGTAGATAATTAGTTGCGTTGAATAAAAGCCAAGTGGTTTGTTGTTCAAGCTGTACAAGCTCCAGTGAGCCTGTTTACAATCTTGTCAAATATGTACACCAAGTGGTAACTAAATTGACAAACGATTACACGCTAACAGATGAAATAGTAGAGTTTACATTATTCACAAACACTACTCAGTTTTTATGATGTAGGTGACGTACGTTTGCCTGTCTAACAATGAGTTTGCGAAAGAACTAAGTAGATAGTCATACACGGGGAGGGAGGGAGGTAAACTGCTAATAGAGAGCGTATCAAGTGATTCGGTACTCATACACGAATTAATCGGTCAAATGAAGTGAGGAAAACACAACTTCGATTAATCCTAGCAACGTAAAGCTAAGGAGAAGAAGTATATGCCACAATGCAAAAGAACGGGTAGTGTAACACAGATCAGACACTGCAGAGAAAGGAACGGTGAAAACAACAAAAACGTTCACAACAGAGTGTCATCGTGGTGACAAGTTCAGTAGCATTTGTTTCTAATCGCATACAAATAATTCTCTCACACTTGTGGTTAGCATCTGGTGAATGATATTTGATTCGATAAATCTTTACACTGAGGCTTTTTCCAGAGTAGATGTGCGAGTTGTTGAGTGCAGCAGAGTGAATTTCGTTCAGGTGAAGTCAACGTCAAATCAATACAATGCTGGATGCTCATCGAGAGGTGAATTTTCAGTTTTGAATTTTTACGGTTCAAATTTATTTATGATATATCCGTGATCGCTAAATATGTGAAAATCTACCATCACTACTAGGTTGTCATTAAACCATTACTGGATATACAATCCACAACGGAAGATGGAACACAACTCCAGATGTGACCGTAATGGAACAGTTTCAAAGAAACACACGGACGACCGTATACCAAAAACCAACAATCATCGACATTATGGCAACCATCCAATCCCAAACACACAATCGTGTGCGAACGCGATTTCGTCACGCAACCAAACGAGAGCTAAAAGCGAAGTGATAAGCTTCACATGCTAATCAGGTCAAAGGACTACCTCGGAATAACTCATGAACGCGCGCACCAAAACTGCGGCGATTGTCGTTTCATACAACATAACAGAATAAGATCACCGCCACTCACCATATCACTGAAATAACGGAGTATACTACGAAGGAGTTGAAATTAAAATAGCCCATCACTGAACAAATAGCTTTCAACAAGAACGGGTAGTGTAAACAGAAGGATTCAGATGACAGGTTTACGAGAATGGTGGTCAGATGAGTGTTTTCTTTTCAGGAAAATTGGAAGTCGCCTTGCCAGAGCTGCTAACTGTAAGAGCTCAGAGGAATGAAGAATTGTCCGTTCAGTTTAACAGGTCAGCAAATTTGTTGACTTACAAAAGTTTGTATAAAGGAGCATTGAAGAGAGTCGTGAAAGGCGTCCAAACAACTGCTGTTGGTGGTAGTATAAACCAGTGGAAAAAAAGAGAAAACATTATAATTTATTTTAACGTACTGCTTACAATGTTATGCTTTCAGTTTTATGAACAGGTCGCAACGGTTGAGAGCTTTGGGAGTTAAGTAATCATCTGTCATTCTTTGAGTCGTCTAGAGCATTGCAAACACAATGTCTTATATCACAAGATTGAATAACTGAGACGAAGTCAGCAAAACATTCCATTGTGTGAAGACGTAAAGCAAGCAGAAATAAATAGGTATAGAATGATACTGTGCTAACACGCTTCGATCGAACACGCTTTCGGTTAATACAAGCGAACACACCAACAAGTTTAATTAGGCTACAAAAGACAATGCGTGAACACATTCGTGATTGTGTAACACCAAGACAATAGTCCCTGTTGCAAAATTCACAAAAGGGGATGTCAGCAACCCAAGGGAAACGTGATCATGTGAATGACAAAACGTAGTCGATAAGACTTAAATCAGAAAAGTCGAAGATAACTCAGAAAACCCATCTAAAATTTAGTGATGCGCGCGATTAGATCACAAGTTTCTGCTTAGGTTATCGATCAACAAAATGGATTGGGTTAATTAAAATTTAAAAAACGGTTTTAAAATACAGATCTTCGAGATAGAAAGAGTTTGATGAAAAAGTATCAAAAGAATTTGGTATGACGGAAATCGTGTTATACAATATATTTCTGAATCGGATTTTCAACATTGTATACTAAAATTGATCTGGGACAAAACATCTCGAAGGGTTCATACTGTCAACGAGTACACTGTCGTATGGTGGAGAGGAGTTCATTCTGATAAACCATTATCGGATTGAAGGTGATGGATGATCGAACTCGATAACTCACGTTTTCCAGTATGTTTCATTAATATCAAACAAAAGCAACCTCTCTAATTTGTGCCCGCAGAATATGAAATTCAGCCTCTCTCCCTCTGTGTGCGTATATGCATGCGCTGGACAACAAGTAGTAGGAAATAACGACTACCTTCTCAAAACGGCAGTACTGACAACCAAGTGTAGCCGATAATGAGCTACACCTGGAAAGATGGCGATAGTAGAATCAGCCACATCTGAAGACAATAAATGAATCGCTTATTTAAATGTTTCTGGTAATCAAACCGTTCGCCGCTGACTACAGCTTTTAGTAGAAGTAAGCGACTTGGGGTGATATCGTAGAATCTACTCTCATCTCGCTTGAAACAGTTTAAACAAACACCGATGAGGACTTAAAGACGACGAAAAGAATAAAGTTTCTGTGAAATCTCTTCGTCATTGATTATGTGAAAATATGCTATAAAATACAATATACAACATCATAACTCAGTTAAATTAGTCGACATAATCTGGTCAGAAGCTGTAGGGGAAGACAAGAAGACTTTTAAAAAAATACGGTCACCTAGGCAACTAAAACCTAAAGTGAACAGCAAGATTGGAAAATATGAGACCGAAATGAACACAAACATGTGAAATGGTACATGGAGTGTATACATAGGTCAACTGAACAGATGAGAGCAGGACAGAAGGTGTTCAACCGCATGATCGACTGATAATCAATTTCATGAAGTAATCCATGAAAAGGACCTAGAAACTAAGAGCCGGCTATCGATCCATCTGATTGCTAAATTGTCGCCTGATATATATTTGAGAAAGGTAGATAAGATGTAACCGTTAAACACCGGTGAACTGAGGACAATGTGACCTGACAGTGGAGGCTATAAACCTGACAAAAAAAACAATGAAAACAACCTGCCGAATAAAAATAAATCGCTGAATCACATACAATGGCCTTCGACGGTTAAAGCATGACGCTGCTCGTTTGACACTCGAACATACGGCAGGTTTGGTAATCCGCTTGCAGGCTTGTAATGTGTGCCAAACTTTCCCAAACCTGTCCAAGAAAAATCTAAGAAATAGATTCACTCAGTGTTTTGGTTTGCATACAGCTCATCGATTGGACGAACGTTATTTGTCAGATTGCCACATGACAGTACTTGGGACTATTTCAGTGTGAAGATGAAACTGCGGGTGCACAATGCATCGGTTTGCTAGCTTCAGTACTTCGTCAATGTGAAAGTGCCGAGAAGACTGAACCGCACTCGTGTTTGAAGAGAACGAATGCGGATAATAGATGGTCTAGGACGTGGGGTTCGAAAATGCGTTTTCTTTCTCTAATCAACAACGTAATGCCGTTTGAACTTGCACTAGAAAGGTGTCAAATGTTTTATATCCGTTGTCTTTGATCACATGCATAACAAGCCGTTTATTTTGTGCAGAAGACGGGTGAGCCTTCGACATGGTCACCTATGTATTAAGGTACTCAATCTGAGCAACTATGTTTTGTTCCAAATAACACCAGTCATATGTTATTCCTATATCATATTATCCTTTTCCCTATCATACTAATCCCTCCATATATTATCTTAATCTACCTTTTCTGTTCTTTACGTTATGGATCACATGCTTTGTTTTCAGATCGATTGAAGCCTTTCTATCAGGCGTTGTCTTCTTGGCGCTCTAGATTATTTCTCATAAGTCTATTCTCTACAATCCAATCGATCAGATACAACGGATCGTCTGCTACGACCGGACCGATCTGATGCCGACCCATAATCCACAGACAGTGGTGACGTGTGGGAACATTGGTAGTATACTTTCTCAAATTTTCTCGAATTGACTGTTCCTCATAAACTTGGTAATTTAAAAACATTTATACACTTCTTGTCCCCCGCCGTGTACAAATTCATCTCTCACTGTACTGATTATGACTTTGCTATCACCACACATCACTCTTTCTACATACAGCAGGAGAATGAAGTTTTTACACGCCACCTTTTGACAACTTGTGAACAAGCTCCCAATAAAACTTCCGATCAGGTCATACAAAAACTTCGAAACCTTGCCAAGAATTGCAATTTCAAAGCTGCCAGCGCGGAACAAAATCAAGAGGACGCTATCCGCGATGCCTTCATAAGTGGACTCTTATCCTACTCGATTTGCCAGCGATTGCTTGAACACAAAATTTCAGAAGTAAAAATCGCGAAGGCTTTAGACCTGGCTCAGCCACAATCGCATTCGTTCGGGCGATATCAACCTCCAATTTACAATACAGCTCTACCGACGCCTCACCAAATACCGCCGATAAACTTAACAGTCATTACGAGACCACACTAGCTGCAGCCCGAACTAAATGCTTCTTCTGTGGACATGATCGATACCCTTGCCACAAATGTCCAGCTAGAGATTCAGTCTGTAAATCATGTGGGAAACAGGGTCACTACCAAAAGGTTTGTCACTCTGCCACTCATTCGAAACACACGGCATCAGTTTCTCCATTCCTCACCTCCTCTATCGTCACTGCTGCAACTCCAACTAGCCTTACCAAAGCCATCACTGAAGTGGTATTCAATGGAATAACCCTACAATCGCAGGTTGACACAGGGAGCTCAGAAAGTTATGTTTCTGAAACGGTCATACTCCGAAACCAATGGACAAAATTGCCATCAGGTAGCCAAATCGTTCTGGCTTCCACACGAAGAACCAATAACACCAAAGGCTACTGTCTTGTTTCACTATTTTACAAAGGTACACCTTACAGAGATGATAAAGTGCCCATCCTCCCCAATCTGTGTGCTAACGTGTTACTAGGGCATGACTTCCCACAGCGACACAAATCTGTGGAAATATCCCTTCAGGGTGTTCAGCTCTCATTTTCACTGTATGGCTTAGGTGCCGCTACTCTCCCAGCTCTCTCCCTCTTGCCGTCCAATCCGTACTAAGTCAAGACGACATAGTCACTGTGATGAGGTTTTCATTCGGACCGAGATCGAAAAATTATTACAAGACGGCATCATTGAACCTTCGCGATCACCTTGCAGTGCACAAGTCTTGGTCACTACAAACGATCGTCATAAATGTCGCATGGCCGTCGACTACAGCCAAACTAGTAATCGGTTCACTTACCTGGACGCCTATCCCCTCCCTCGTATCGACGATATGGTGGAGAAAATTTCACAATTCACTGTCTTCAGTACGCTGGACCTCCAAAATGCTTGCCATCAAATATCTATTAACAAAGGTGAATGACAATATACCGCTTTTGAAGCGTGAAATAGCTTATACCAATTCCGCCGCATACCTTTTGGAGTGACCAATGATGTTGCATGCTTCCAGCGAGCGATAGACGAGCTGATAAGTCGAGAAACGTTCGAGGGAACATTTGTCTACGTCGATAATATTACCGTATGCGGAAAAGATGCGAACGATCACTAGACTAATCTCAATCGTTTTCTGCAAGTGGCCGATAAATACGGACTAACACTAGATTGAAACAAGTGTGTTTTCGCTACCAAAGAAATTCGTCTGTTGGGATATGAAATATCCTAACGGTCCGTGAGGCCAGATCCCGATCGATTCGAAGCGCTAATCAAGCTGCCTGCACCTGGAAACTTGGTTGGGATGTCCTCATAGTATTCGCACTTATCAGATAAAATCCACCCACTGATTACTAACAAAAGCTTCCCGCTACCCAACGATGTACTTTCAGCCTACCAATCTATGAAATCCGAATTAGTTCGAGCCTCACTCTTCTCCACTGCCACAGATGTTCCCCTGGTCGTTGAAACTGATGCTTCTGATACAGGCGTCTCCGCTACACTGAATCAGAGTGGCCGCCCCGTGGCGTTTTTCTCACGTACTTTCTCTGCAACCGAACGAAACCATTCCGCTGTTGAAAAGAAAGCTTACGCAATTATTGAAGCTATCCGGAACTGGCGACATTACCTGATTGGAACACATTTCAAGCTACTAACCGATCAACGTTTGTTGCTTTTATGTATGATACGAAAATCGTTAGTAAGATCAAAAATGACAAAATTCAACGTTGGCGGATCGAACTATCTCAATTCTCTTATGATGTTATATATCGGTGTGGTTCAGATAATCCTGCGGCCGATACTCTATCTCGAGCTTTTTGTGCATTAACTCTTTCTACCGACTATCTGAAAAAGCTCCATGATTTCCTCTGCCACAGCGGAATTACTCGTTTGTCTCATTTTGTTCGAACAAAGAATTTGACTTTTTCTCTAGAAAATGTCAAGTCTATTATTCAACAATGTTCCGTCTGTTCCCAGTTAAAGCCGAAATTCTACGGTCCTTTCAATAGTCCTCTAACTAAAGCGACCCGGCCCTTTGAACGTCTTAGTATTGATTTCAAAGGACCAATTCCCTCTTCCACTCGCAATCATCATATACTAACTGTAACTGACGAATTCCCCCGCTTCCCATTAGTTTTTCCATGCCCAGATATGTGCGCATCCACTGTCATCACTCGATTAACCGACCTCTTTTCCATGTTTGGAATGCCCTCATTCATTCACTCCGATCGAGGATCTACATTTATATCGCAGGAGTTGAGACAATTCCTTCACGATCGGGATGTGGCCACTAGCCAGGCCACGAGTTACAACCCACAAAGCATTGACCAAGTTGAAAGGCTCAATGGCACTATATGGAAAACTGTCTCTTTGCTTACGTTCCAAAGTACTGAATGTTGACCAGTGAGGGTACGTGCTTCCGGACGTGCTGCACGCTATCAGGACGGTTCTGTGTACTGCTACCAAAGCCACTCCTCAGGAACGCATTTTTCTGCATAATCGGAAATCGCTTGCAGGAACCAGTCTGCCTCAGTGGTTCGTTACGCCCGGACCAATATTATTTCAGAAGAATGCCCGAACATCCAAGTACGATTCCTTAATAGAAGTTGAACTGTTAGAGAGTAACCCCGAATACGCCCACATTCGACTTCCAGATGGTCGTGAGGAAACTGTATCCCTCCGACAACTGATTCCCATTAGAAACACAACTCAGCCGACACAACCTGTTTTGTCAGACCCTGTTTTGACTCACCCTGCACTATATCCGGCACGACAGAAACTACTAGTGTACCAGAAACAAACGTTAAAAATCTCCTCTCTTACCAACAATGGATTAGACTTTATTTGCTTCGAAATCGCGAGACGTAACCTCGCTCCACAGTTTTGTCATTATCTACGTCCTTAGATAACCCATTTCATACGTTGGACAGTTAACGCCTGATACTCAATATTTACGTTAGTTAGTTTCTTCCTCATGGCGGGGGAGAATGTCATATTTTATTCCTACATCATATTGTCCTCTTCCCTATCATACTGATCCCTCCATACATTATCCTAATCTACCTTTTCTGTTTATTACGTTATGGATCACACACCTCGTTTTCTGATTGACTGAAGCCTTTCTACCAGGCGTTGTCTGTGCTCGTGGTTATTTCTTACAAATCTATTCGTTACAACCAGCTACTGAATTACACTTTGAATTATCGTTTGTTTACCCACTCACCTTGCACACCTTTTCTCAATACATTTCATTAACTCGTTTAACACGTCAATTCAGAAATTAGTATGACCTTTTAGGGTTTCGTCAAACTTTCCTAAGTCAGCTACAATAGTTACGCCAGTTCTGCATCACTCATGAAGTTGTCACAGTGTGAACTCACCTGTCAATGGATGTCAGCCGTATATTCATTACTCAAGCAAGTCGGTGCTCAATCTCAGAAACTGAGTTGATCTTTGTTTGGACATTTGTCAACTGGAACTAGATCAACTAATTTAATCATCATAGTTTAACTGACAGCCACACAACCAAAAGAGTTTTCAGCATTTTACATAAAAGCTGTTGCTATGACTCCCAAATCGGCTATTCTTCCAACTGATGGATCAAAACACAGACGAAATTTGTCTTAATTGAGTTATGATGATTTAGGGTACAGCGTAAACATGGCAACACCATCATAATGTCACACGCCTTATCTCGGCATTCGGCTAACTGGGATAATTGGCCCAGTTCCACTAGGCGCGTCTCGGGCTGCACACAAAGAAATTTCTCTCATGTAAGATGTAGCTTGACAGATAAGAATTATCATGTAACAAACACAAGCACAACGATTATAGCCTGCAGGAATCATGATTTTTTAAGTAGAGTAGCTGAGAACCAACGGAGTTCGATTTTGACGTCAAATTACTAAACAATATGTAACGAATGACAAACCTATCTGGTCTGTCAGTTATGTTCTGGACAATGAAGTCTAATGAGCACTCAAGACAACTGTGCAGGCACATGGCGTTTATCGACCTACGACGTACATACAGCACATGGTGACAGAAAAACGTCATTTCCACTGATAATGAACATCACGTGAAGAACCTTACTTTGAGGTGCAGAGGAAGATCCCGTAAAAAGTCAACTACTCGTTCATCCAAATAAGGGAATCGAGCCTCACGACCATGATCCGAAACAATCCTGTAAAAATGAGGAATATGTGCGGAAGGCAACGATTTTTAGTGTAAAATGAAAAAGTACATTGTTAAATCAATTTCGTTTAGGATATTAGCTCAAGCTTAGCCATACACTACACGGGCTACACAACCTAAAAATTAGGCAGTACATCCAAAATTTGATATCAGTAACTTACTACGGGAAATTTGTGTCAGTAATGTCTAATCAACAAACAGCATCAAAACAACCATTACAAATACGCAATTGACGAAGTAGGAACGAGTCGTTTCGACAAAGTACAATACCGTGGAGGAACGTGGAATGAAATAAGTACGAAAACATCCAGTATATGAATTCAAAAATGGATATCAACACTCAAAGAAAATGACTGATAACCAACCAAACTAATGAGAATGTCGATCCCTCGAATCAATTCGAACATTTTCGTTGGTTGTAGCCAATTCAGTCGCTAAAAATAGTTTCAGAGGGTCAACAAGATGTTGAGATTGTCCTATGATTGTGTTCACAACAGACTTTAGAAAAATTATTCGTCGTTTCTCAATTAGGAAACTTGTCGCTACGACGATATTACAAGGTAGGGTTTGACAAGAATAGATCAAAATGAATTTGATAGATGTAGCAGAAGTCAAAAGATTTTTGTGTGCTCAAACTTCACCAACTCGAAACTGACGTTTAAAGATACCAACTCACGCTGTGTGACTGCTTATACACGTTTACACGAGAATTACATTTCAAACCAAGTCTGAAAATCGCGGTGAACTTATTTTCTTATGGTTTCTATAGCTACTCATATCTGAAAGTACATGTCATACTCATTCGACGTTTTTTTCCAAAGAAAAGTATTACACTGCTATAGAGCTTCAACCACGTTTGAATTTAAACTACCAAGTTCCGTTTTGTGAACTGAGACGTACTGGCTATCATTCCACAATGAACATGACGATTACTGGTGAGGACACTATGATTTCAAGCCAGAGAGAAGCCCTAGTCGTGAAACCATTAAATTGAAGTTAACAGGAAAGTTACTGTATCTCTTCTCGAGGTGATCGGGAAATCCGAGTATGAAGCATAAGCGAAAGTAGTGCAGTTTCGGGGTTTTAGGTTATTTCAAAATTGAACACCATCCACACTTGATCGCAGTCTTCGAATACAGATAACACGGTAGTCTCACAATCACGACGGTCAGAATGCAAACTCTGATCCGGACAAGGATATGCACTACTGATGAGCTCTAATAAGAGCGAAACTCGAATCTAGTGCTTCCTTTCGAAGTGGGTTAGCCGAAAGACTCATCTGAATGCGAAGGCTGCGATCAAGCGAAAGTGGCTGAGTATTCATCTATGATGCTTCAGTCGTGCCTAATGTGAGATCAATGGGACAGTGGTAAACACAGTTGCCTCACAAAAACGTGGTCAGAGTTCTAGTCCAGGCTGTGGCAAAAATCTGAACTACTGACGAGTCTTAACAAGAGCAAAACGCCAGTATAGTGCTAGTTTTTGAGAAGGGCCCGACTGGAAAATTTATGGGAATGCGACAGCTGTGATCAAACGTGAGTGGTGTGCAACTTATAATTACCGCGGCCACACAAGTTCTTTTATTAAAAACACACGGATATTGTACTAAAGCGGAGGTTACAGAAGGTGGAAGAAAACTGATTTACGCATCGTTTAAAGCAGACTTCACCTTATTGACTGAAAACGTATAATGTGATTTTATGTACGACATTATTTTTGCCTTAAGCTCTCCAAACGCTTCAGAGTATAGGATTCCAAATGTACGGGTTCGCAGTCGGACCGTTTAATTACGTTCAAATCTCAGAATCCGCTAAGTAACTTTCAAGAAATGAACTTACGATAGGAAGCACAGCATGCATGGATCAAAATTGTGTATGCATTTATCTTAATCGTACGAGAAAAAAATTGTTTACAGTGTTTATTGTGTTTTCATAGCAATACAACAGATTGTCAGTTGACATTGCCATCCACCGAGATGATTGAAGGAGATAAATAATAATTAGAAATGATGAAACGTAAACAGAAATATGTAAAAACGGGAATCAAATCAAACCAGTACAGTAGGAGCTATGAAGATTTTAAAGTCAAGATTATCTGGAACTACCAATGCTAACCCGTATCTCAAGTTATGCGCTGATGATCGGGAAAATTTCAATCGCTGAGCAATTAGATGAGCTGCTACGAATCACATTTACAAGGCACGGAAGCTTGAGATTAAACAATTTATTCATGAGTCTTGCTGTGAAAAGGCACAACTTCTAATAGATTTAGGAGTGATGGTAGACAACAGGTCATATTTAGATGAACAAAATCGCAAGAAACACCGGAAGTGTGTCAGAGAACGGTTCGATTCACCCATATCGTTATGGAAGGGTATGTACAACGCAAGCAAACAGGTCACTATATGAGGCTACACGTACCCGCCGAAAAAGTGCTGTTCTGGAACAAAAGGGGTGTATGCTAACATGCCACCTACTGAAAAAAAGCAACTGGTAATTATTAGTACGTGACTCAGTCAATGACAAACAAAGTAGTAGCAATGTCATCGTTCCATTCGTGTTCGTCCAGCCTGCTACATAACATACTACATCCGCTTGCGACATCCGATCCATTGTGAAATCAGACATAACGGAAAAATCTGGATAGGCTATCATGTCTCCATAATGTATATACCACGTTACAGAGGTCATATCGGCAAGGCTGTAGGAATCACAGAAAACTGATTACATCTGTTCAGTATCCTAATCTAAATCCGGAATGCAGTCCCATCACGTTGCCGACCTCTAGCACGATCACTTTCAGAGAACAGGAAAATCGATTGTATCGGAGAATAAAACAGACAGTATAAGGAGGAACACTGATTTGATGACATTCCAACAGAAGTTTCCCAGGAGGCCACAAAAGTGATCATCAAAATCCATCAACAAAATTTGTATCCTTGCTCACTAAAGTGATCGCTGTAGAGTAGCGACTTCCATATGGGATGAACCCAATATAGTGAAAAGTGTAGTAAGTTAAATCGGACTAAAAGGTGTTCAGTAGAATAGGGCAATAAAAATTATCTAAAATTCAACAGGAGAAGGTGTAAAATATAGTAAACATATAAAATACACACAAACCTGTCATCTCGTCCAAGATTGCGCTCTGAAATACGGAGCATTTCCATGCGTAATTCTTTTTCCAATGCGTCCACTCCGTGTTTTCTGGAAAACAAAGTGTACCAGTGTGGGACAACACTTAGGTAAAATATCTGCGATTTTTGTGGTATGTTGTTTTAACAATGATAAGGGGTTGCACAAGGTGGAGGTGAGGTACACTCAGTCAATAAACCGAAACCCATGTATCAACAACAAAGCGATACGGTGATCAGCTTGTGACACAAGGTAACAAAAAGGTTGCACACGAAACACTATACACAGCCAAACAGGAAACTGTGCGAGAGCTCATCGACTGAGCAGTAACTCATACTGGAAACGAACAGTGTTCGACCGGATGGTACATCAACAGACTGGCAATAAACCAACAAAACTTTCTGCACATTAGATGGTCCATATATCTGGGTGGACAACCCAGCCATAACTATGCGTTGTGCCCTCATGTAAACAACTTTTCAGGGACACATAGATTTCGAACACAAATAATTTGTGAAAACGCAACAGCCTAACTGTGGTTATTTAACAGTGGGCCCGGCGCTTCACATATAAATGTAACAAATCTGCCATAAATTTGATAAATATTTACTAACACTGAACCCACTCTGAACATTCAACTTTATCAAAAACCGCGTCGAAGAAATCTTTTTGAAAATAGCAAATGATCAGTTCATTTAACCACCCTTGGGCGGGTATACTTGCTAGTTGAATCAATCGGTCGAGGAGTAGGATTCTCATGTGAAACTAGTCTTGGTATTGCAAATCCATAACACGAATAGTGGCTGGTTTCTACGTCTACCTGAGTACACGGAATAGTGCACAAACTTTAATCTGCCCACAAAGACATCGGCTAAAATTTAACAATTGTTCACACGGAAGCCTGATTAGCATGAGGGTGTAAGTGAGACTGGATTCAACCACGGCGGAGGAGTGATTGTGGTTCTCAGCTGAATCCTCTGGCCAACAGTGCGATCGTGTGAAGGTCGAGTAAGACTGGAGCCGTTGTGTCCGGATGAAGAGAAGATGAACAGAACTTCGATAGAGATGATTATAAGGTCACGATGTCTGGAACACGTTACTCCGTTTACTTTATGATCTCAATTGCATGATGAGTCATGAAGATTTCTAACTTGTTAAGATACAATCCGTTTGAAAGAAAATCAAGCTAGAGTCAGCTAAATTAAATACGTCCATAGTTTGACAAAATCCTGCTAATGTCTGACTTGTCTTGTAAGAACAGTCGGGTAAGTTTGAAGGTGGACGGTGCACAAAGCACAAGAACGCCACAAAAAAGAAATTATGTCAAACAACTGAGCATTAAAAAAACTAACAGAGCAGAATGTATGTAGATCTTCAACAGTTGAGCAGCCAACTTAATCAAGATTACAGCCGATGGAAGACTACGTTCTGATATTCTACTACGACAAACGTCCGTCAGATACATACATGTATAATTCCGTCTAGCGATAAGGTTGTCATCCCCTTATTAAAAAAAACATGATGATATTTGAGTATGAACTCACAATGAAACTGGACACTGAAAACGAGCTTTTGTGGATTATTCAAAGAATAAATAAGACTGACCCAGCTGTTCACAGAGTGTAATAGTAACGCAAAAAGGAGTATCATTTCGAAAGTGTTTAAGTTTTAGCTTTCTCGTAAAAATCCGTTGCAAATGTGTGCCTTTGTTTCCATCAACAAATGACAAACATCATTTACAGAAGTATGATAAACTTATTGCGACGTATCGGAAGGTTTGAGAAGAAACCCAAAAAGGAAGAGGTCGGGAGGATTGTCGTCGTTTGGCCTGTCTTACAGGCGAGTGCTTCAGATGTGTTTGATGACTACTACACAGTGTTAGCACTTGTGTCAATATATGTGAAATGTACAAAATTCTTGTGGCTAAGATTTTGTTCCATTTAAATCTCAGCATTAATAAATTTAGTTTGCGTCAAAACATCAAACGTATCCATGTTCGGTAAGGCGACAGCGGTTTGAAGATTCCTAGTAAAGTCGAAGAAGACAGCACTTACAGGAATCGTCTCACAATCGTAGTAATAAGGAAAATGAGACGGTAATATTAGCCAATCCTCACAGAACTTACGGTACTCCACATTAACTAGCAAAATTCCTTAGTAATACAAACGTTTACTGTCGTAGGCTCTTACGAATCGGTTACATCCACCAGCCGATAAAATAGTATCCGCTTGTAAACATTTGAGGAGCGGTGGTTTATGTAGTTATCACTCGGCTGCAACTGAGATAAGGGTTAGTAGGTGAATGTAAATTGCACACCATCTCCATGTTCACCAGATGACTCCATTGAACAGGTAGTAAACATTTTCTCTTTGTTGAGGCCACCGGCTTCTAAAGGTTAGTGGATTATTAGAAGAATGATATACTGAGGTCCCATGAGATCAGAACGCTACCCAATAACCGACATACAAAGAACGACTAATGGAAATGGTCCTCCGAAAGCCAACTATCTGTAAACATACTTTGATCTGTTATGTACAAGTTTGGTTGCAATTGATACTTCGAATTAAGACAGTGCGGTTTCCCCGGTCACAGCTGAGAACATCATCGAGTATGCAACCGGACACTCGAACTGACTGAAGCTTCTTTTGTTTTTGAAAAGGCGAAGTGTTAGAAAACTTGAAACTGAGTAAGTAACTCAATGTATGAACAAGAAAATCGGACGATATATCAGAAGAGTGAATGGATGTTATACCTAATAACCACTAACCAGTATATAATTCAGCAGGAAGCCAGAACAGAACAAAAAGATTTTTAAAGATGTATACTTAGGATGAGATACACAATTGTTAGTTGCAATCGGCAATCATCGGCTGGCCTAATTGTTGTGAGTACGCATACAATGAGGTGGAAAGGGGATGAAGATAATTAATTTAATATAATGGCAAGCCAAGTGGAAACCCGAGCATAAATTAGTCTAGTAAGTTAAGATCTGCTGACGGAAAGAAAGGAAACAAATGATATAGAGAGAAAACAGAACAGTAAATTACAATATCAACATGAGGTAAGAGAAACATTTTCTAGAGAATACACATTGGCTTCACTTGTAAAATTATGACCGGGTTCGGGACTTAACTCGTACTTTCCTTGTGACTAAACACTTCGTCTAGAGACCTAAGACAGACAGCGCCTACCTGCATCGAAGGCCGAGTGCCTATATTACAATATTCCTGACAGTATGAAGGACGGTAATGTAGATAACTAAATGCATAAAGACAATGTCAGGCGGCAGCTTAGACAAAGAAGAATACTGATGTATAATCATTAAGAAGCCAGTCTTATGTAAGGCTGTCATGAAGAGTACACAATCACAACTGACTGATTAATGTCACGCTGCTCAAACATATGCACGAGAAAACAGGAACAACACAACTGTTATCATCTCATTTTTGATTAACGACTTCGTCGTTACTGAGGTTCATGAGACCAGAACCTATGGAAATTGACATTTTGCTTTCCATGATTTCTATATGGATGTCCACTTAGTTGACAAACGCTTTTTTATATTTAATCTTCAACTTAACTGATTGCACTTTGATACTTTAACGAACATTATCACAGATCTATTTTGAATGAAACAACGAAATCAAACGCCTTCAAACACAGTGTAGCAATAAATGAGCTCAACAAATGTTTGACCTCAGTAAAGAAACTTGATCTGCAAATTTACTAAATGACCGGCAGGACGATGCTCTATTCCGACTGATCACCACTGGGATTACTGGGATCATCTCTGGTCAACAGCTGATCAAAAGTAATATGTCAGGACAGTCTATCATAAACCGCCTGTCGACCTGTCCGTAGAACGGGACAACCCTAATAGTCACGTATATTCAGGATTGCGCGTGTATACTTGTGCGTTCGTGCGTGCGTGTGTACCCAATCAGCTGAGACGACACGTTCGTTGAGGATAAGACAGACGGGAAACTAGAGACGGCCAATCGGAGTTCTGGTATCAACGTGCCCAAGTAATGACAAACACCAACACGCCGAATAGGATGATGCTCACAGAAACACTGACCGATGGTGTCATGTGGAGGATTTGAATCAGTAGTGCTATCCAGAAAAAGAAAGACCAGCGTCGAACAAGAAAGGTAACAGTTGCAACATATGGTACGATCAACTCGACATTCAACAGCACGATGATACACAGTGCTCGTCTGTAACAAATATCGGTGACTCGTTCGGAGTTTGTGGGTCAAATTTCCATACGTCGCTTAAGTGCGACAGGGAAACTTCATAGTTCGAAAAGAGAATTATCAATCTCCAACAGTCAACGTTATTGGTCAACATCGTCTGTTTTTGTTGTGGAATCTGATCTAGGAAAATGACCAAAGAACTGGACTTTTTAGTAAATAAGTGAGTTACACAATTTACGTAGTGTACACATGTTTTTCACGAATTTCTTGATTAGAATTTTCATATGCTTCTGAAAATGCCAAACATAATTCAATGTAGTATAGATTTACCAATGGTGCTGGGTATAACTAGGGTGACTAAGTCATTGATGGCATCAAGGTAAGCACATGGAAATCGCTCAAATTATTGCACTACCTTTACATGTGTAGAAGTCATATTTTGCATCGTATTTAGATTGTGCGGTAAGTTTTCTACATACAGTGACAATATTAAACTTATTTTTGATGAATTCAGCCATGATGTCCTTCTAGTTAAACGAGAAGTGAGAGAAAGTTTGTCGAAGTGTGGCTAAACGTACTACTAGTTCACCAGTTAGTGTATTCCTTGTGTGCATAAAACGAAGCCAAGTAGACAGTGGGTTGACCGTGACTGCCAGGTGACAATTCCATGATGCGTCTGCTGGCACAACTGTGATTATGCAAACGTATCACTTTCAAGCACATCAAAGCCAGCAAGATTTAATGTCTCATGAACGTTAACGATTGCGTTGTAATAGACCTGACGATCGATGACAGAACAAGCACTTGTTTGCTGTACACAGTCCTATATTAAAACGTATTATAATGAAAGTATGAAATAATTAGTAATACCGAAATGATATAAACCAACATGAAAAGCACGTTGTTACAAGTCTAGGAAACCGTACGACTAGTGGCTGAGAGGAAATGCTGGCAGCGCACAAGCAAGCACTAAATCGAGTACAAAACTGTTCACTGTTTACCGGATCGTAGATTGGAAGGCCAACAAAGTGCATTGTAATTACAATTGTATCACCACTGAGTTTAACTAAAACAATGTACACTACACTTCATGATCACTGTAAAATCTGACATATGAAGTTATCAAGCCGGAACACGTTTATATGTATTTTATGTTCAGAGACAATATTTTTCCCATACTGAGATCAGGCAATAGTGGTGCTTTTACTAATTATCAAAAATGCGGGGCCGATTGTCTCATACGTAGGATTCGCGAGTATGTAGCTGTAGCAGGGATGTAAACAGAACATGTGACTCTTGTCGAATCTCTGGGTCAGTCAACAAGAAACGCAGCGAATACGGGCTGATAGAAATATGCACTAGCACATATTCTAATCTTACCAGACAGCATAGACACTACTGAACTCCGATAATCAACTTGTTCGCCCACGACATACAAATCCATGTGGCACGCCTAGTCTCTGCATGTGATCATTACGAAAGATGGCATCTAAACATGCCGTACAGTGCTATCGCAACCGAGGTTGCACTGAGGTGCTAGCGGCATAACTATTTTTAGTCAATAGAAGCGATGAGATCCGCAAGGAGCTAGCTGTCCAGCTGATGCAACCATAACTACAAAACCTGCCACCAACTGAAGTTTATACATCGCTATCTTCAAATTATTCTCCATCATTTGATTCATTTCCATCTCTCAACAAGAGAGCTACTCTTTCATTCACCAACCCATAATTACATGGTAGTTCAGCGATTATTGTCGTTGTTAAAAATGGGTAGCAATGAAAATTAGATTCAATTCTAACAGCTAAGAGCAAAACAGATCACTATAGAGACTGTGTTAACATACAACTAAACCTTTCTCTAACTCAGTTCAGCACATAATATACACATCTACAAATTAGTCTCATAATAGCGCATTGTCTATATGCCATAATGAATCAAAGCCAGGGCGCAAAAATATGAATTGTAGCTCTTGTAGCCCAGTATGAACAATTATTACAGCCTATAAACTACAGAAATTATTCATTATAAATAACTTGTAAAAGTCTCGCAAATAAATTAGAATATAAATGAACCAAACCGCTCATCAACCAACTTTCGCGGTCAAAGTAATGATGTGTCATAGTAACGAGACAGTCTGCAGAGATAAACAGTGACTCGCTTCGGAGAACAAAAACCGGGGGAACAGAGATCACGCAACACAGTATAATATCTGCTTTCGTTAATTTTTTTTTCTGAATACAAAGCAGTAACGGACATGAGAATACAAATTGCATTGAACTGTTCACTAACAAGCAGAAATGTGTCCGGCACGCCCTCATAGAGATGAGGATAAGCAAATCGAATACACATCTAAGAATGTCTAGTAGCATACGAGTAAAAGGGTGTGACACAACGGGCCGACAAAGAAAAAAAACATTCAGATTTTATATTAAAACGATATTTACTACAATACTGAATGGCGCATATGTAGAAGAGGAATTGTCAGATATCTAAAATCTCGACAATTACATCGGAGAAGACCAGCTGCGTTTGAGGCTACCATCATAGGGTTTGCAGTTCACATGGTTACTAATAAGCTAACTGTAGCTAGAGAACAGAATAAACAATCGCATAGTTTGATCGCGGACAAATAATATGTGCTCAATCAAACAGATAATCTTGCCAAAAAAAACTTTAACTTGTTGATGAATTCAACAATAACTTGTCGCGGTTAATAAGTAATACTTACGCTTCATAACAAATATTCTTGCGCTCTGTAAAAACAATTCTGACTGAACCAGACGATAGCACAAGGATAGTTTGAGTGTGAGTAACCGTCACGGCAAATTTCAGGAAACCGCAAGCTACGAAGTCTTCACTTTTGTCTGGATAGTGATTTCCATCCTGGATCAATTGGCCGACGACTAGCCACACGATGAATGGCCGAAAAAAATGTGAGTACAGGGACATATGTTAACGAGCACGTGACCTCAGATACTTCACGATAGATCGACAACGATAACATAAAATCAACTTGCGGGTTGGATTAGGAATTAGATTCAAAGGTAGACTACAAGAAGGGCTTCTGTATGCGTGTTTAATATCAGGCATACCATCTTAACCGAGGACTACTACCAATGATTATGGTTATACAGATTTCTAACGGTATTACGAGACAGTGCTAATGTTTCCACTGAGATTTGTTAACAGCCATCAAACAACAACGGCTTCACTATTGAAACTGATGAAATCATTGCACTGGCAAAAGTTTGTCTAAAACATACCAGTTTTTAAAAAGCGCGCATATATATTCACCTATGGAACACCACACCTAGAGAGCCATTTTTCACAGATCCATCACACAATCCCAATGTTGAGTAAACTCTAGCATAAGCTCATATTCGCGTACAAAGACTTACGTTAGGAAATGAACACTCGAAGAGAAGAACTGACATAGTGAGCTAAGCGTTCACAAGGATAATGATGGTGAAACCCTCGAATGGACGCTGTACAAAAGAGCTTATATATATATATATATATATATATATATATCGTGATAACATGCGGAGATGCCTAAACGGTCCATAGTGAAACGCGAAAGACGTTCCATTTCCTGCCTAACGTGATCGTCAGAACATGATCCAAACAAAAAAACTTGAAGGCACCTTGATCAAATGATAAACAAAAAAGAACGTCTAGATAACCACAACAGAAAAGAAGGAGTTTTCAAAGTGGTTTGTAAAAATACGTGCACTTATGACATTCAAATACTCGGAAATAAGACGCCAAGACTTAATGAGATGCTCAAAGCAAGAAGGGATAACAGTTTGACAGATAAATCAGGCAATCACCTCCATCTGGAAAATTGTGTTGTTTTGGAAATGTTTGGTGATCTTGAACATACAGGTTGAAGAACAATAATGCAAAGGGACCTTCCGAGTGAACCAAAATATTCAAACCAATTGCATCTGTAGAGTCCTGTTACTGTCGTTGAAATAGGTGTTTATATGTTGAGTTCGGATCGCACAGTCTCAATTATCCAACATGGCTTGAAGTACTCACAAGATGAAGCAGATTGAACGAAACTAACTACCATAATTCGTGATCACCATAACAACTCAAAGTTACGGAATACTAGGCAAACAGTTCTAACGCATAATTCGGAGTAAAACAACCGAGAGTAGATATGAAAGGAAGCCCATGGTGGGAGAATATCCAGTCTCAACAAACACAACCAAACTGTCAAAACATTAGCAGAAAATACAGGGCCGATTTTCATATAGCAGTGAGCTGAATATATAAAATTTTCGGCTCATGTGATGTACCGGAGAAATATGAGGAGTCAGATAATGTCAGACCGCCTAAGAATAGGCAGTAGGAACAATCGAGAGCCCCGAAGCCATGATTTATGATCTTTCGACTACTAGTCGGTGTCGCTACCAATGGGTTCGCAAAGAACTTGTGGTAATCAAAAACATTGGAGATACACAGATAGCATCTATTGTATACCCATCACTCGACCGGAACAATTGTGATAAGAAATCTGACTTTTGAATTCCATAAAAATGTATAGGTTATCGCGTCTGATCAAAGTGAAGTCAAATAACTCCGTAACAACCAACCAATACTAAAGTAATGTATGTTGGCAACGCTATCAAACTAGATGATCATCCCCAGCTGTTCTCAATCATCGCGCAGACATTACATCGAAACCCAGAGCTGTTTTACTGAGCTACTACTTTTCGCTAAAAAGATTTTTACAACTCTCTCCTAACATTGTGTTTTTCTCAATTAATTTACTAAAAACATCAGCAATATAATTATCAACATTTAAGATCAATGTTTAATATTACCACCAGTATTACCTACCCCATTCCAGTATACGATAAATGTAAGACCACTCGTCCGTGATTTTTGGACCATAATAATCCATTCAACCACGTAAATGGAGGAGCATTGCGGAAACTGTTATAGGACTATGGTATTCAGCTGAGGGTAACCAATTCACTTGCTGGTTATATCGCCAACAGAAATGAGTATGCGTTCTTTAATAACGATGTGTATACTCATCTAACAATTAATTCCGGTATGGCCGAAAGAAATCTTCTGTCACCTCTTCTGTTCTCATCTTGCACAGATAAAATGATATAACCAAAAAGAACCGTGCATTTCACACTAGCACTTGACGTTGCCTGAAATGTACCTCTTCTGTGCATTTCTAAGACAACATGACTTGTTTACAGTTTACCCATTTTGAATGACCAATCGAACTATCGCAAACTGTTCACGTATATCACTAAATGTGCAGATATTTTGTATCAAATTGTTATTGAACGTCGTTATGAATGAGTGGTAATAATAGCCACGGGTGTCCATTCCTAACACCTATCACTCAACCACACGGGAGCTAACTTATGTCAAAATACGCACTGATCTAAAAACAAAAGACATTCATATGCAATGTTGTTTTTGCCAAGAAATTGACCGTCTAAGTGACTAGCCTAAAAGCGTTTCCCATCCCTTATCACCTCAATCGAAAATTGTCTAATGATTGTGCCGTTCACACTGATTATGTTACTCTCCCTTAAATTTCCTATGTACTCTAAGATAAGATCTCACATTCTCAGATGGATCCACAATATTTCTGGCCTTCAGTGCCGTAGGCATATATTTCACAAAATTTATTGTTAAACCTGATTTTAAAGGATGATGACAAAAATCCTTATCGATAACATTCACAAACATACTAAAACTAGAACTAAGATTTAGTCAATCCTGTAGAGCACATAAACCGCTGCACGTTCACACCCAACCATTTAACGTTTCGGTGACTCCTTACACAGTGAAAATTCTAGTGACACATTTCTACCCAGAACACTAGGCGATTGAGTGTGCCACTTTGATGGTTTGCTTTTAAATCATTAAATTCAAAATCTCGCAATTCCATTCTCATTTCAGCTACTAAGACTCGATTAATTTTGACTTTTTCTTACTGTGATCGTGTCAATCCAACCTGTTGAGGAGTACAAATCGACTTCCATACTTGAATTTCCATTCAGTAATAGTCACAAATAGAAAGATGTTTAGTTCTGATTCCTCAACTCCGTATATGAAAACGAATCGGCCTCTCTGGAGAGCAGTCTGAACAATTCAAATACTAACGATGCGTGATGCTATCCATGAATAAACGAGTCGTATGTTTACCACCGGCGTCACACATCGTCCTACCATATGACGATAAACTTGCCAGACTGCATTTTGCTTTTGTGGTACATCCTGTTGGTACCCACTAGTGTTTGCTCCCAACCCAGTGCAGTTCGCAAAATCTACTCACCAACAATAGGGGTAGTAGTTTCGACCGACAAATGAAATCGTTTGGCATCAGTATGACTAAAACCATGAATGAAAGTTTCCCGTTATTATCAGAAACAGGCTTATAAAAATAGACAGTTTTAACTAACACGAGAGAGAGATAGAGAAAGAGAACGGAGCTTCTTTTACTATCAATATGGGGTCGACTAGAAACAGACACACGCGGAGAGGAAATGAAAACAAAATTAATTAACAGAGGACGAAAAATTCAGCTCCAGACAAACTGCGAACTATCCAACTAAATACCATAGGCATCATCGGAATCACGTTCATTCGAAGCTAACCAAATAACAAATACGCAGATACGACGTACGCAATCTGAATTACCTAATATAAGCGCACATTCTAACTGTTCGTGAAAATGTTAAAAATGTCATGCAGGGAATATGGAAGAAAATAGACCAACTCCAAATTTCCAAATGTGGAAATAAGAACCAAGCAGATAAATGCGGTGGTCGACAACTGGGATGATCAACCGCACAGTAAAAATACCCGAACGATTAGACTGTTGAGTGCTACACATCCGTTGTGTCTTTAAACGAGTCAAGTGAAACGAAGTTTGGTCGTTCTAACCCAAAACAACCTCAGTTGAAATGGAGGAAGGTCAATGAACCTGACCGAATCAGTGATACTGATAGTCAGCCTACCAGTTCATCATCACCCATCAGACATCATCATCATAGACAGTTTACACCGATGTTTAACTGCTACAAGTGCCAATGATAATGTTTCTAGAGGTTAGCAATCTTCGTGTGCATGATTAGCGACAACCGTTCGTGGATTAGTTTGCTACGATGAACGGGGCCATAAGAACCCAACGCACAAACGTCACCACAACTGGCTTGCACTGCATTATTTGCGGTTTCACGCACACATCTGTATTTATTGTATACCCGAAAAAAACAAGACCGCACAGCACGTTAAGTTGGTCAGCAAGCTGCTCTGACAAGTATCCCCTCAATTCCGCAGCTTGCTGTGTGTCGGAGACGCCAGTCCACGATTCTACAACTATTAATGACTTGGACTTATTGATAGATGACTGTCCATTTAAACGCTTCTACCTCTACTCTGATGTCGCCAAAGCTGAATCCCGTGATCAAGCCGGAGTGGGAATCACAGCGAATTACAACGCAGAACAATATTTGCTAGATCCCGGTGGATAATCGCTTGTGTGCGTCAGACAGGTGAAAGAACCTAAAGAACACTACGAACAAATCGCGGCAGCTACGGAAACATGCTGCATAGAAATGTGTTCCGAAGTGGCCGTTCAGTTGCGACAGAACTTGATTTCCGTTATGTCGATAATCCTCATGTACAAGCGTCGATCGATTTCACCTGGCTCTGAGCATAACGACCATGGTCAAGAACCTGAATGCAAGCTGACCGAACGCTTGCACAAAACTGTGAGCTCCAATTAGTCGGACAATCGAAAGGGATGGGAAGAATCTTCTTATTTTCTGGGAATAACGAAACAAAATTTCCCCAAATCCGCGATTGTACTGGCTGTCGAGTCGGTGTCAGTGAGGCCGTGTATACAACATGGTTCACTTATCACCAGCCAATAGCTCCGACTTGACAAGTGGGCTGAGCATTTTGAGGAACAGTTCAGCTGGCCTCAACCAAACCATGTGGACGACAGGGCCCGAATAGTCAGTTATTATGTTCCAAGTGGAACTCCGTCGGAAGCAGAATTGGCTCTGGAGTTTAAGCCAGTGAAACGTAGCAAGGTTTTCGGATCAGATCACTTCTCTCCTTCTCTTTTCCAAGATGATGAGAAGAGGTTTATATCAGGACTGACAAAACTACTGTAGACGATGTGGGGAACTGAGAATGTGCCTCGCGAATGCGTTTACCAACAGTAATTTCAAAAAGGGAGACTGAAGTCTACGTGACAACCACAGAGGCATCAGTCTAGTGTTTGCCGCATCCGGTTTACTCACTGGTCTCATTTTGCATGGGTTCACTAAGTCCAGAGAAAGTCGGATAGGTGGAGAACAGGCAGGTCTCCGATCCGGTCTAGGGTGCGTTGATCACATTTTGACTTTGTGACGGATCGACACGTCATGATCTTTTTAGACTTATAGGCTGTTTTCAAATCCGTTACCCGTAACGTTCACTGGAAGTACTTTCTCTTGTTTAGTCTTTTATTATCATTACCTTTAACGTTTTTAGTAACGTGTTTCTTCTTGTAGGATATTCCACGTCACTATTGAAGTGGGCGGCGGTGACGGCTGCTCAAAGCTGTCGTGATGATGACATTGATGATGGTCGGCACACGTCACGAATCAGATAGATATACAGTCTATGTGAACTGCCATCCAAAGTAAAAGTGACTGCAACCAATACAAGCTTATAGTAAGCAATGCATACGAAAATACTTATTCGGATTTCGGAATAGGATAACTATCAGAAAGGTCTGCGATCCACAATTTGATTGGATGGGTCACTCAGATCGGATTCAAATTTTCCGCTTTGTACCCAAATAAACGCCTACAAGAAAGCTTTACAACCACTGGATTTCTAGTCACTGAACACAGAGGATGTGCACAGCACACAAATGCTTGTAAAGTATACACACAGGTCAAAATCAGAGACAGGGTATGGATTAGGTAATAGAGGGCAAGCTAACAAACACGTGATCAACCCCGAGATTTCTTGCCGACGTTGCAGGTGATATGAATCGTAATGGTTTCTGGACCAGTCTCCTTCGTACAGGACTTTCTTAGAATTATATGAAGGTATCACGACCATTTCATAAACATTCCACGGAAGTATTCAGACTATGCATTCTTTAAGTAGGACCATTCTTCCCCACCCCCCTGCAATCTAATCATGGAAGACAGCTTATACGATGTGCCAAAAGTACTATTCAATACTACGGAGGAGATTATGCCTCAGACAAACAAAACAACGTATGAAGAAAACGACCGGTTTATTCTCCCAATTTATTCCATAGAACAAAAAAATCACACAAAGTGCAAAGGACTAATCCAGGACTCAATTTTCCCAACCTTAACCTCATAGATGTACACAAGCAGCTCGAGATTTTATATCATTATCCAAAAGGATAGTATATTTAGGGAGATTACTACTACTACTGACTAAATGTAAGCCAAAATAGGGCTGCCTTCGTCAACCTTCGTTATCATTTGTGTTGTTCATCAAGACGTTCAGTTATCCATGGAAGGTAGTGTAGAAGAAAGGGTTGTACACGATCTATCCTATTTCGTGATTGGCACGATGTCTTCTCTAGCCCATAAAATGAAGAGTTAGACAGATCGTACGAGCAACGCTGAGAGAGTTGTTGGCTCATGAAGCGGAAAACTCCAGACATGTAATGAACCGATCATATAACAAAATTCACAGTCCCCAGAGTATACTGTAGACAGTGTTTTGCACAAAAAGGGCAAATAATGCAGAGAAACAGCCATCAGCTGGAAAAGACAGCAAAGTAGTCAATCAACTGTAAGACCAAGGATTGTGAAAAAGTTAGATGTTTCGTGGGGAAATATGGAATGCGTCAATTTCACCGGTTGCATAGTTTTTCGCTTGAGTTCTCTGTTGATTGCGAAACTTCAGCTCGAAAATTTAATGTTTCAGTATCGAAACCGATACTGAATATAACAGTCAATCAACCAATTCGCATCTGCAGCACGAGCCCGCAGAATTTGATTAGTAAACAACCTATCGGGGTTCGGCTCGATTCAAACTACGGCACAATTTTATTCAGCTCAACTTTGCCAGGTATACACATGTGGGCAATTTATGGCTGAAAAACTTATAGATCAATCCGAAACATGAACGATACTCATGGTTGAACAGTCCGTGATGAGTTGAACTAGGTTGTCAATTGTTTTTGGGTCCAAAGTGCTAACAGTAGACGGTTGCTTATTTGAGATTCCCGCCACCCTTGAGTTGTGGACATTTATCTGGATCGCTGATAACAATACAACACGGAATATTCGGATATGCCTTTAGACAGAAAACGCAGTACTTTGCAATCTGAAACAATCAAGTCAATTATTTATGATGGATGGTAGCGTACAAAAGAAACCAGTGTATTCTGATTATTCCTCTGAGTGTTTTATATAGATTCAGTATGAAATAGTTGACATTATAAATAGTCCTATGATACATACATTCAAACCGCCACACCAAGACCGGTTTTGTTCCTGTTCCAACTTATCGGGTAAAGATAGTATGTAGAGGGGGATCGAACCGGCAACCTTTTGCGTTAAGAGTGGAAGCTATTGTGTGGTTTTACATGGGATAACAACTCGTTTAGCTTCGATGTTTCACTTAAAAGGTTTCCTCTCACAATTTTCAACTCATTTTTATATTGGTATCCTCATCTGAATTTACCTTGAGGTATATCTATTGTTGTGTAGAGCTACAAAAAGTGCTCTGATGATTCAACCACTTTTTTAACCAAAAATACTTAAACTATACCGAATTCCCCAGCTCTTTTGACGTATCGGAAACGACTTTATGTTGTCCAACAAAATGATACCCCGACGGTTGCATTCTCTGCGTCAGAGTCATACACTTAACAAGAACGACTGTGTACGAGGTCACTCACTAAAAGAGCAACATAAAATGGATCGTATATGATGAAATGGGCATAAGGACAATTCTGAAATTGTGCACGACCCCCAGTGTCAGTGATAGCAAGAGATCAGCTGTTGGAGTGTGCGTAATTCATGCTATAGTGTGAATACCCGAGTTGAGCATCTCAGTTCACGACATAGTTTTGTCTCACAGTTCAAATCTCCAGGACAGAACCCGCCAAAAAACTGAACGCCTAAAAAGTATTCCTTCGTTTCTACATCAGATTCTCTTTCAACGTCGTCCAGCACAGTCAATACACATAACAACTGTAGACTTCCTGAGAATCCCTACACTTTTTGACGACTCAAATAAATTAACGACAACTGAAGTCTTCGAACTACAAGATGGTGGCAAGTCACACAAAACTCGTCTTGTTTTTCTAACAGCTAAGACAGTCACACACACACACACACACACACACACAAAGGTGCATGCAAACTGAATACCATGACAATAAGAATATGTCGGCCAGTTAACGATACTCAAACAAGTGATTCCCATGCATACCCGGCCAATCCATTTCTCACAAAAGAAAACCCAAAAACGTTATTAGGCCATCATCTTAGCGCGTGTACTGAATGGGAAAAGAGATAGAAGTACATTGCCAGGTCATTGACTGAGAAAAATGGCACAACTCATTCGGCAGAAGATATGACATATGCTTGATTGAGATGAACGTGGTGACAGGTAAGCCTGTCAAATTTATATTCTTGTGTTATCTTCCTCCCGGTTTGTTTCACGGTAGGATTGTTTCAAATTAGTCCAATGAAGTCAGCCTACTTGAAGTGGCTAAAAAACCATGTAAATGGAATAAATTACAATTCATCCGCCAAAATTTTATGGAATGGAAATGTCCACAGTAAAACGAGATTACATTCAAACTGATGAAGCCCAAGTGTGAACAATTCGGGTTTTGACTAGATTAAAACCAGTAGCAGGAACCGCATGTGTCTACAGGGTATTTCCCTTACCAACTGAGAAACAAAACCGGGCTACAAGACTGAAACTTACAAAAAATGGAACACAATTATCTACTCATTCAATTGAGCTTGATTAAATCCGCAATGTTAAAGAGATACACTGTCCCGGTGATAATACTGTACTAAATGAGTGCTGACATCTACCAATCCTACTGTTGAGTTTTAACATTTTTGTAAGTAATGTAGCAGATTTCATAAGTTCGATTAGGCTCAATTAGGAAATTCTTGGTCTACCAACAAAGCATTGTAGCTCAATTAGTAGGAAACACGCAAAACAAGGGCATGCGGTTCCAGGCGCTAATTCGTAACCAACCAAAATCTAGCTTTGACACAAGTGAGCTTCATCCAGACAGTAAAATCTGGCAAACTACTTAACAGAACGACAAACCAGAATGCATGTGCATGTGAAATGTGACGGTGCACGTCAGTTTTAAAATATACCGTTTTCTTAATATTCAGAAAGCTATGAGTGGAGAATTGGTTGCTAATTATAAACAGGCTGAATAAACAACTGTGTTAATAAAATCTGTCTCATAAACGAAACACTGACCATGCTATAAACGAAGCACATTTCCCAAATCGCAACCCACTGATGTACAAATAGATGGTTCAGGAAATCGATCGTAACAAATGTGACTGAATTCAGCAAACTGAGCGTCAAAGTAAAATATTCAAATATTGGCACACCTACCTCTTAAAAGAAACCACCAATGTGTTACTCGCATCATGGATTATCAAAACAATGATATTCCTAATCACTTTGATGCGTACGTGGGGTTTGTTTGTGTGATTACCCGTTTATAGCCTTTGAGGTCACAACACTAAGAACTTTAGACTTGTTTACATGACAAACAGAAAGATGCAGCCAAAACCAAAATAGCGATGACAACACGATGAAGATCAACGATGTGTGTGATGCAAGAAAGGTTTTCTGGTATAATAAGCAGTATATTAAAACTGTCAATTATTCATCACATCCTTGCTTATGAAGTTTAGTTTTTCTACGCGGGTTCTACTATAGTGAATGACAAATTTCGTTACCGACAACCGCACACACACACACACACACACACACACACACACACATTATCAATGCTAACGCGAGTTAACAAGCTGGCTAAGCACCAAACTAACAGGCAATCAGTAACTTGAAATCCATTCGTGTTTCCGACCAGCACAGACTTCAATTCTTCCATCATTGCTCTGTTCAATGATTGAAGTGGGTGAGAAAGATGTTTAGGTGAGCTTGGATGTGGGTGAGGATAAGCAGGTCAAAAGATGGTTACACTCGATCAAGCGAGCTCAAATTACCGGTATATCTGTGAGTTCATCAATTGGTTTAGCTGTCACAATTGGTTAAGAGACAACCTCAGAACGGTGGCGTGCGGCAAAAGATGAACAGGTTCTTTCATAATTAATATGACGTTTCAGATCTGACGTGTAACCGGGTGTGTAAATGTGTGTGCTTATAGGGGGATACGGCAAACACTTAAGTGAAAAGAGCAAACAAAGACAGTCCGCGAGTAGGTACATCAGAAAATTGCTTGCACTACGAAGCTGTACGAAGAAAAAGAAGAGATGGTTAAAACCGGTGAGACAAATGTTTTCAGGTCACAGCTCAGATCAAAGTCGAACAATGATGAGAATATCGGTAAGATAACAACAATTCAGTCAAAAGGTGACGATTACAACGGATGATCGTGAACATATCTTTACAATGTAACTGGTGAATAAACACTTCCCGTATAAATGACATGCAACAAAATATCACGCACAGGAAAACTCCGTTACAACCAATCCTGTGGAAAAAACATCATAAAAATAGCCACCCTGAAAGTATGTATCACATTGAAAAGATTACGCTTCAGGAGGCATTTAGAAGTAGTTGGATTAAGAAGATAGTGTACAGTTCAAATGTGTACTTTTAACACCTGTAAACAAGGTTTGATCAGTAAGGACACAGAAATTGTCAAGGTACAACAAACAAAAGAGAATACAGGAAATCAAACAGAAAAGGAGTTAGCCTCAATCTGGTAGCAAACAAGATTGTTGGGTCATGGATCATTCAAGGTGAACAGAAAAAGTACTGGAGATAAATGCACACCAAAGAGGTGAACTAGTTTGTGAATTAAACGTTTGCAATCTGAACACGTAGATGGAGGGACGAAAATGCAGAACAAAATGGAAGATGTATTGTGAAATTGAGCTCTTCAACAGTTCACATACTTTGTCATGTTGGTATAAAACTCTGAATCTCATGCACATATTACCGGCATCTTCAAACTGCACTTCGATCATTCGATTAGAAGGGCATGTAGAATGTCGACATGTCGCTTAGAGTTCATCAATCGATGTGTTATTTAGAAGTCCAGTTTGAATGAACGGAAGGGTGTGTACTTGTGTGCCAGTAACGAGGGAGACAAAAACGAAGGTAGTCGGATACTGTGAAACCTAGCATTTTACAAACACATTGAAATGATTAAAAATCAGAATGACACACACCGACTGATGTCAGGTTTGACCGTGCCCAGTGTACAAATAAGAGTACAGACTATCTGATGCACCTAGGGGCTAAACAGGACGAAAATCAGTTGGACAAACCTTAATTTAGCACACAAACATCTGTGAAAAATAGGGCTTGAGTGATGTATCAACTAGTTCGGAAATCTGATAAAAATGCCTTCTTAGTTTATCAAGGACAAACAGGATTGTCTTTTGTAATTGGTAGGTAGTGGTCTATGATGAGACGGTAAAAATGGACTCGCACCTCACCGCGGTATTGATGGCCTTGTTACGATCGTGAACTTACGCTGTGGCAAACACAAAGTATTGGTGGGACTGAAGGCAAAAAAAAAGAAACAATCTGAACGCGCATAAAGTTTTTCAACATACTGAATGACATCTGCGGGAAATGCACAGATCTAAACTTGTCTGAGAAGTCAATCGTTCCAAACCAATCAATTTAATCTAACACTTAGGTTATTGCCCTCGAAGAGACTAATGAAATGTGATGAGTATTTTGCCAAACGAACGGTAAGATGAAGCGGATGCACTGACCTGTATATCCAAACCGGTGAACAGCAGTGTCAAATCTATGGGCTACTGACGGCCAATGAGGAATCAAGTTCATACGAAAACAAGTTTGAGGGAGTAGATTCTACATCAGTCTCCGGATAAAGTCAGTCAGATGTAGCAACATTAATCACTGTCAAAAAACCCAGGCAATTCACCTCTTCAAATCAGAAGTAGTCGAGTGGAAACTGACCGGTCTGCACTACCAGATTGGGGTTCGAAAGAACAAATTGCTCAAGTACACAGAAAGAACAATTGTGAACAAGTAAAGAGTGTGTTAATTCAGTGATGCATGAGGATCTGAGGTCACCAGCCCGTATCAACCCCTACTAGATCTAGTACGTTTGTGTGTGTTAACGCCCTAACGTGGATGAAAGCGAAAGCCACGTCAGATTGGTCAACCTGAAAAATGCAACTGAATACATAAAGAACGAACTTATTCAAATGGCAGCAACACAGATAGATCTATACGAATGACGAGCATTTCATGTGTGTAAGGGAAACGATGTATGTGAAAACGGGAGCAAAAAATGGATGAACGCTAAAAGAGATGATTGATGCATTAACTAGAAAGCACAGTAGCAGAATATATTATTACATGTGCACAATCCAGGACGTTAAGTTTAAAGCCAACGGGTGGTATATGCTTAAAGCTGACAAAACAATCAACGGCATATATTAACTGGAAACAATTCCAAAGCACACGTTTACAATGTGTTGAGAATAGTCTATAGCTAACCCCAGAATGAGTCGGGAAACCAGTAATACTTGTTGCCAGGAGGTCTATGACGTTCGCGAAGGCCAATCTAGATTGATACGATCACAAGTAGCATACAAGCACACGTGCACATCGACAAAACCGTTTCAGGCAAAAAAAACACCTGTATGAGTACAGAACCGCTAAACGATATGACTGCGTTGTAATGGGGAGAGCATGAAATTATCGCAGGTTGCCGATACGAACAATGAGTTCAGTGACGGCTTATTCATAAAATGGACGGTGTTAACCAATGGACCTTCTTCGGCTGTCCGACAACCGCAAAGACTGTAGTTGTCTTAGAAGGGAGTAAAACCACTTCGAAAAGTTAAAAACTATCTATACTCGGATTGACAAGTTACTCGCACAAACCAGTTGAATTACAGCCAACCGTTTCTGGATAGTATAGAGATAGAGACCGACAAGATGGGATATTGCAGCGAATTGTTCAGTTTAGCCTTTTCGAATTGGTTAATACATCTAATTTTCTAACTCTACTTCTACTGCGATCGAAAAGTTGTCCACCGAAGAAGAAATAGTGAGTGATGAAAAAGATGGACTCAGAGAATGACTTCTCTTACCCAAGACGCCGCTGACAGACAGATACCAACCGAACTGTACAAACAATCACACAACAAAGACAGTAGGAAGACATCTGACGTGCTAAACACCAACCATGAATTGTATATTTTAACTTGTCTGAAGAGATCAAACTGAGTATCTAGCTCGAATCTTTTCCTTCCTGGTTTTAGCCTGTACTAGTCAGATTTTCAAATTTCCTACTAATGTACTAAACAACCAAGAACATCAATCTACTTACTATCTACAAAGATTATTGTGAAATTTGGCTGTGATTATAAACCGACTAAACACGACAATATAACATCCTCAAACAGTGCACGGGGAAATTGAAGTAACGTGGTTTTTCTAATAACTAAGGCACAGAATGCTATGATAAAAAGGAATAAGCCACAAAACAGTCGTACGTTACTTCAGACAGTCCATATAAAAAAACCGGTTTACTATGGTCACCCGCTTTGTTCTTGTCTGCTACTGAATTGTTGGACATCATATCTCTACCTGCTCTACAGGAGCAAACAAACGGATGCATCAGCACGCCTCTGGCGAATAGACACAAATTAAATTTCGGTCAACATAACGTAAGTAACCGAGTCGTAATCCATGTACAAAGCGCTACCGTAGAAAATGATCGTCGAGGAACCTTATAAGTAATTCACTTTTACAGAGGTGAATGATGAAAATCACCTTCATCAACGCCATCAATAATGGACATTTTGAAGGTTTCAGTCGTGCTATTTTTAGAAAACAAGCCATTAAGATAAACGTTTGCGCTGAATATCATCAGCCAATAACAATGACACTATTCAGACAGACTTAACTTGAAGTGTGAGAGGAAAAACGAATTACAAACATCGTTTATCCTACGTCGCATAAAACCGCCCAAACTATGGTGTATCGTCCGCCCTAAGTTCACTTGCCGTGAGTAAACAGACAGTTGTCGGCAGTTATAAGGAGTGTGGGTGTGTGTGTAGAACCGTGAATGCGTGCAGTTCACCTGTGCCTAACACGTGGCATACAAGTACAAAATCCAACTTGGCATTTTAATATGAGCTTTATCGTATTGGAAGAAAACAGTAACATCTGTCGCTCGGCGTCAGACAGAATCGGCAACTAGCAATTTACGTTTGGGACCTTTGGATTACAAACCGTGTCTGTGAATTATAGCGCATACATTCCAAGGAAGGTGTAACTTGATAGACACGAAATATAACCGGTCGGTTTGTGCTATAGACTTTAAGATAAGAGCTCAAATCCTGGGGTTGTGATCACATTGGAAAGAAACTAGGGACGATAGAATGTTAATCGTCAACCTAATTCAATCGAAAAACTTACTAGGCCAGGTCTTATTTGGAATACATAATGAGAAAGTGGTTGAACTCTATTAGCAAAAGAGTTGAAGGGTTTAGATGTGATGTTCAATTACATGGAAAACTTCTGACCTGCTTTAAATGCACATCATCCCGACCCTCGCTACCCACCTCGAGATATATAACGTGAACGAGTGTTAACGAAAAAAGAATCTCTTCGTAATGCTGGACTTCTATTCTCAATATGCATTTGTCGGAATCGGAGTACAGAACAGAAGCAGCAAGATGCTGTTACGACGATCATGTTTGCAGGACGGGGACTGGTGATTAACAACATAAGACAGTGAAAGACAAAGGAAAACGTACAAGTAAGATTGATTCCCGTCCGACTCGAAATTTTATCACCAGGGGGAAAATGTTTGAAGCCACCCGTGGGATAAACTGTCCGGACTAATGGTAAAACAAACTTGACAGAACAAATTGATACCTACACTAAAAGATATTACAGTTTTACAAATGGTCATTCGAAAAATGTGTACCCATCAAGGATAAGAGGTTGAGAACATTGCATCCGCACTCTTGAAGAGTCAATACAGTGGAAATGGGAAATGACAGAACAAGCAATAGTTAGGCTGTACGGACGGGAACACCCAAACTGTTTGCCTGAATTCCTGAAGTAGTGGGGGAAAGGTCCCGAGGTTTGACCGTCAATCATACACAGATATTCACAATTTCAGTTGCTGTAACCACAGATAGTGTTTGTGTGGTGTGAACAACGAGATATATAAATCTACTTTTTGTCCGGGAAATCTGTGAGAGAATCTATGTAGACGATTACACTAATGAAGCTAGATGCATCAACGAATATGGGAATGTGACAGTTCAAGTCAGGAACGGTCGGAAAGTGACAAAGGAAAACAACCAATCTTCAAACGACTAAGACTGTGAAGTCAAGAATGTAGTACGCTAGATGTCCGAATGTTTGAACAACTGTTTTTCAGCCAGCAGGAGCCAAAAAACTTGTATTAGATGACAAAAACAAAAAGCTATTGCAAGTTAAATTGTTATTTTATTAAGAATAATGAATTTTTAGTTTAGGAGATTAATTGTTGCACGGACACGTTTGATAGAACAGACATTGATATAGAATCACAAAGAAGCAAAACGGTAAAAGAAACAAGTGAACATGTGTCTGGTATGAAAATAGAGAAACTATCTGTTAAAAACCAGAGTTTAATGAAAGACAAGTTTTCTATTCCATTTAGAAAGCAAAGTACGTTCTTCAGATGCTTAAAGTGTCCAATTTTCCATTCTGACCTATATGCAAATATTTGTCCAATGAGGATATCCTATAGGCTCATTGAGGGAAACAGACCTCTACTGCGTACAAGCTAATCTAAATAAAGGATATTATAGTAGAAAGCCATTATTTGACGAATAGGATATAAATATAGCAAAACAAAGCCTAAAGGTCAGGAAAAGTAAACTATTACCAGAACGATATCATGGAATACTACCTGAGACTGTTTCAAGTACCACGGCAAACAGTGTGCAGCTGAAAAAGGCCCCGAAATGTCAAACAGCTAAACTCCACATTTGAAATATCGAAATTTGACGCGAACAGCACTGCTAACTGACAGACGGAGAGTGACGCTCAAAATGAGTCCAACATCATGTTAGCTGCAGTGGTTCGAAAACCACCTGTCACCTTTTGGTACACAGATGCAAACTGAAGTCTTCAAGCCTGAATCCCGATTCATATATCACAACATCCCGTTTGTATTGACTTGCACGCGGTGCCCATCTGAGCCTCATAACGAATCTACGAAGAATCCTCAAATAGAAGGCACTGGTAAACAGGGAGAAGATTTTAACTAAAAATTAGCTCCGTACAGTTTTGTTTGAGGAAGGCTTGGAAATCGCTTCAAGAGTTCTGTAACCTCCGGGAAAAACTGTGCTACTTGAGAAAAGAAATTAAAACTACACACCTCATTAAATTTGATAAAGATTGATCTAGAATGTGTTTGTTGAAATCGCTTTTATGAGTATATAACACTAAATTTAACGTTACCGTTTTTGAATATTTAGAAATAAATCTCAAAATTCATAATATCAAATATTGTGTTGCATGTACTAACAAGTTCATACAAAAAACTAACACCTCGGGTTAAAAACCGATCGAAATATTTTAATAAATCACCAACTTTGCAAATAGTTAGAGCATCATACCACATTACCGTCGGACTTTAACGGACTTTGAGTTTCGACTGAAGCAAACGCTGTTAGTGACGTCCGACACAAACCATACGGTTCAAAGTTTGGACATTGAGGAACAATGCAGTCGTCCAGATTGAGGCATTTCGATAGAATAAGCGCAAAGCCAAGTATGAGATAGTGACGGCCTTAGTGTTATCATGAGAGAAGGTGACAAATCCTCATGTAAATCACCACAAGTTAGCCGCGTTGTACCGCCTACAGCTCCATTCACTCTCCCTGTCTAAACATTATGCAACCCTGAAAACGTGACATTGCAGGTTTCTATACCATGGCTGAAGCACGCTGAACTTACAGTCCAATGCCACATAAATAAAAGCAAACACACAATAGAGAAGATCGACAATCAAAAGTAACTCAGCAGGTAGTAGAAGGCACACCGTCTGTGACAGTGAAAGAGTGCCAGTGAAATAATGCAATGCATACATAAATAAAGAGAAAGAAGTTTTACCGTAGTCAGAAATCGAAACACCTTACAATATCAGATTAAAAATTGTCCATAAAAATTAATGACAAAGTCCAAGGGAGAAAACTTTTTAAAAAAAAGATCTAAACAATAACTAGAAATATTTTGATCAAAAGAATTAATACTGCTGGAAGTACACGGCTGTAAACTCTCAACTGGATGACTGAATATTGATGAGAAAATGAGCAATCACTTTCATATGGGTGAGAACAAAATTGCAACATCAATAAAACTAGGTTTTTTATATGAAAATCCGAGTCACGCAATCTCACGAATCACGTTTCCATGACTGACCATAAAGAATATTTCAGAAAAGTGTAAGTGCAACTATGTTCACACTTTTAATAAGAATACTAGACAGGTCTTCGATTCAATAGCAGTAAATGTTACAAGTGGAAATCCAACGTTGTCATTTGAAAACAAGACAGAATAACTAATCAGACTGCACGTGAACACGCAACTTAATGAGACATAAACTCTTTGTGTTATTTATTTGTAACAAATAGTAATATAACATACTGGCTGAGGTTATTACAACTCAACTGATAATCTTACTTATTCCAATTTGTGACGTACTGTTCATAACCATGGAAGAGTAGTATATGGTATTCGAATGAAATAGCAGACCATGGCAAAAACATGACAATTCATTCAAAAAACCACACAACTAAATAGAAAGCAAGGCGATGGAAATGATGGAAGAAATGCTGTGGTATAAGCACAACAGACGTTCCCAACCAAAACCACAAAATGTTGTTAGCCTGATCAGTAAGTAGTGTGGCTCAGTTCACAATTCATTTGAAAAGATAAACATGAATTTCGACAGTGTGCTTAACCATTTCGACCTCTGAACATCTCGTCAATTCGTCGTGACGTACCTTCGACTAATTTTTTCACGTAATTTATTTTTTACACGTTAAGCTACTCACACCTGTAATATTGTCACCATAAGTAACTTATACAAGTGTATTTACACATGTGTACTAAGACAGTCTCAAGACTAGTATGAAGTTTCCAAAATTAGACATTATATTTCTTTCTATAACTTTTTAATCACAGTAGTCATCGATGTTTTTTGCCAAAATTCATATCTGATAGAAAAATCAGTAGAATAATCGATCGAATGTGTTGTGTTTCGTTTTGACTTTCACAACAACCGTGACATAATCAAACTTGGTGGTACTGTTGTTCTGTATTGTACGTAGGTAATCCCAGTTGGATATGGTTATTAAAAAATACTAAGACCATAAGAAGTTAGTCTGTTCAGTATTGCTATTGGATTCTACCACTAATATAAACGGCCTATTATACCTACATGTGAAAACTAGCCATAACGAAGGATGAAAGTATTTTATGGATTAGTTGGGAAGTTTGCTGCTCAAATCCAGAGATCTCAACAAAAATGAAAAGTTACACTTATGCTTAGTGATTAAATTAGGTTCATTGTTACGGATCACAGGAATAGCCGTTACTTTTCATCATTTATATTACTTCGGGTGTTATTAGAACAAGACTGTCAGTAACTTGATACCTTTCAAACTGTTTTGATCGCACCTGTGCGGTCACTTTGACCACTGCCACTTATGCGGAGATATACTTAGAGTACATCTCAACAACCTACCATAACTGATTCAACCAGGTCATGATCGACTCAAACTTGCTCACTGAGACAGACAGATAACAACAACTGAGTTTCTTATTTGTACCATTCAACCAAAACCGCGTGAATAGTGATGAATACGGTTTTATCAAGGCAAACGATCAGTCCGTACTTACATTTCCCTGTAATTAGAGTTGCACGACAGGTCTGTGGAAAACTACCATATGAACCTGCAGTTCGATTTATAACAATGTCATTAATTTCTTCTGTACAATTCATGCAGACTTGTTAGAAAGATATTTTTCATTTCAGCTGTGGCATGTGTCATCATATAAAGCGCCTAGGTGTCAGTCTACTGTCAAGTACAACATGGTTCTATACAGCTTCCGGACGTGCGTCTGTACACAGATAGATTTGTTTATGATCTAAACCGTAACATTCCCCTGAATCAGACTTTCGACACTAAGTCGAAATTTATGTATGTATCCTTTTTTCATGCATCCAGCGATGCTTTATCTCCAAAGGAATCCAAAGCTTGGAACAACAATTCACGGTTTTGGAGCTCAAGTAGATCGTGATCCGAGACAACATTCCTTTGTATACATGAGTAGAGACAAGAGACTGAAAGAGACAAACGTCAGTTAGTATCTTCATTCAGTTTCAACATAGCTCCGTGTAAACATGACTAGGTAAGAATGTTAATAGAGAATTTGTCTAGAAGCTACAAGTTTTGATAGTAAACCACCCCAGAAAGTGATATTCGTGACAGCTTGGAGATGGCACAGTGGCAACTTACGCTGAGGGGAAATTATGGGCGTGATCTTAAAAGCCGACAAGTATTCTTGAGATCCTGAGGCAGGAAAGTTAAAGATGGTCTGTTAAGAAAGTTAAATTAAATGTGTAATTTCAATTTATCTGAACAATCTTAACTGTGAGATTCCCGCCTCCACTCGTTAAGACAGAGCGACTTGTACATTACTCACACGATAGTGTGGTTAAACGTTTGCGCGTGATGACAACGTCGACTCATCGTCCTGTTGAACAGCAGGCTCAATTTAGAAGACAACGGTGAAATCTCCTTCCAAACAAGGTTGTCCACCATCGATGGATTCTCAAAAATGCATATCTAAAATCCAGTGCTTCCGCTACCAGTGGACAAATCGAAAAGCCCATCTAAACTATGAAACCTACGATCAAAAGGCAAATCCCTTTCAAGTTACAAACTATTCAGTTGTTTGAACACATTGATACTGTCGCGTAATACCGTTACGTACTGATAGTATAGTCCACGTAGTAATCACATGATAGTAAGATAGAGTAGTATAGTTTTAGTAATGTAGTAGTGTGAACGACTTTGTATCACCTGGTTGATACGAATAATGTCAAACTGTCCACATCGAGAGTGAGCTTGTTAGGTTTCTGTTGTTTTAATAAAATTGCACACGTATATCTACTTGTTAAATCCATAGCAGCTTATTTTGTCCGGCCAAATGCGGCGAAAATGCCTGTCGACACCAATGTGTCATTATTTCCACCACGGGATTGCCTGAAGTAGGAAAAAAACATGAACCGGTTTTCATTGAAAAAAAGAATGTCACATAATTGTTCAGGCGGCAATACAGCAAACAATGGTTTTACCAAATGCTTCAATAAACAGCGGTAATTGCAGGTTAGAGAGCGCGACGAATGATTGTGGAGCTAGACAAGTCTGGACAGGCATTCCTAACAGTTTACAAGTTTTTACTAATTGAGGTCTGAGGGTAAACTGTCCTATGTGACAAATTGATGGACACCTTTTGGGCAAGAGTGCCGCATGAGCCGTCGTACAGAAATGATACGTGAGTCGACTTCTTCAAAACCGGCACAAAGGAGCCGATACCTTTAGTCCATGGGACACCCATTGGTCATTAGTGTAGCGCACCGTAATAATTGGGACTTCGAATAGCCATAAAAATCGTAGTTGAATTAACACCTCCCGTGTAAGTAACGACCTGGCAATGAGTAGTTGTTCTTTATGAAACAAAAACCATTATTTTAAGTGTACACCAGTATTGAAGAAAACACAGGGGCACTTGCAACGTCACAAGTTGCAAGCTGATCGATGCAACAGGGAACAAGGAACATGGTGAACACCGGAAGATGCAGCAATAAAACTGTTCGTTCAGTCGTGATGTTATATCGCAAGGCGAGGTTGCATTGGTCCATTGCTAAGTTATCTTCCACTTACAGCTCGGTTGTGTGTTTGCAAGGTGTAGGCGCCTTGATGTTGAATGTTTGAATAGATACGTAGCTATTTTTGGCGACTAGGTCCCCTTCCCTCTCTCTTTTTTCTTCTCTCTTCCTAAACAGGGTTTGTTTGTTCTTTTTCATGGTTGTGTGGCAGTTAAGCATCAATGTGAACCACTGATGTATTGCTGTGTATGATGATGATGACCTATTGTCCGGGTTTGGATAATTGGTGAATGGAATGGATTTTTACGTATATAAGTGAAAACTAATGGATTCTGAATGCTTTAGAACAAAAATGGTTCACGGTTAACATGTGCTCGAATAGTTATTTCTCTGCACAAGTTATCATGAAGTTATTAAGCATGTAGAGGAAATGTGCAACTGTAAGCCCAAGGAAGCATACGTAGTCTTCAAGCAACGCGACAGAAGTTGGCTACTCAATTCACAAAACGAGGTTCTATAGGTAGTACACTCGGATACTCATTGTAACCGATGAGTAGTGTATAAAAAAAGTGTTTCGCATTGTGTGAATAACAAAAGATCGACCGCTGATAACTCAAAATAACATCCGATAGAAAATGTGTGCCAGTGTTCTTTCACATAACCCATCTCTCTCTCTCTCTCTAAAACATGAAATGCGAATCCGCTTGTCTATCAAACGATAGTAAACAAAACGATAAACTTCATGAATAATTACAGTTGCAACATCTTTGACTGACATGTTCAAAATAACTTCGCCGGTTGAACCAAATGAATGACAAAGGCTTAGTTTTTAAGAGTGAAAATCCTGCAAATACATCCTACGAAACGCAATCCATGATCTTTGAAAACAAGTGAAAGTTGATACAGTAAGCAAGAAAGATAACCCGTTTCATTCCCGCCGTACTGTCATTGTTGTTTATTCTCTATTCAAGTAATTACAAGTAATTACAAGGCTTTGTGGTGTTCTTATCACATGATTTTAGTTGTCATATGACACAAAATTGTCTAAACCCGACTGATTATGCTGAGCGGGGATCTGTACCACTACCACGCAGTTGACATACGAGTGCCGTTATCATTGAGCTACTTCAAGCTTCCAGGGAAATAAATAACTGTTATCTGACTCAAGTGTATACCAACTGGATCGATTCAAACAGTGGGCTAGTGATTAATAAAAAGAACTGTTGATGTTTATCAGCAACAACAATATTTACAGTTGATTAGTAGCGCACGATGTTTGTGAGACAAGTAGTCACATTTTTAAGAGAAACTATTCATAGCGTTGTTAGAAAAATGCAGTGAGTTCAAACAGAAAAAAAAATCAATAATGCACAGGTTAATTTCCTGTGTCAACATTGATCGTTACTTTCGTTCGTGATCGAACATCAGAAGAAATCCGATTTTGTTAAACCAATCTCGATTTCCTGTAAGTGTCCCAATGCCTTTTGCATACTGTATACGCTTTACCATCGGAAACCAGTAGTTTCATTCGCTGTCCGCTACCCAGTTTTCTTTGTGTTCACCATCCGCACCGACAAGTTACACTTTGGCCACATAACTTCCTCTTCAGATGCAATGTTTATAGAACCGGTGGTCGAGCGGATAAGAGTTTCGGCTAGCAAAATAAAGGACCTTCAGGTTGGTCTCCCATCCAAACTACCTCAACTAGATGAGTATGAACAAAGATGAAAGCGGTCGTCAAGTGTCAGTTTCGAAACGTGCATCGTGAAACAATATAAACACTCCACTCTTCGCTTATCAAACATTGTGAACCGTGGACCGCAGTAACGGATGTGCACAAGCACTTAAAGTCTCTGTCAATATGTGACAATCTCATGAACCAATTCTACAAACTAAAAGCGGTCAACTACAGTTGTGTGATTGATATAAACAATAGTGCCAGCATGTAATCAGCGCAAGTTACCACAAAAAGAATTTGAGAAAGAGTATACAGAGTAAAATAGAACTTCTTGGACATAACGTCAAACATATGTAGCTCTGCAGCTGAACATACCAGATAGACCGTTCTGAGAAATCCACTACTTTTCAGGGAATCATTTTCATTGCAGATAGAGGTATAGTTTTAAAACTCTTGTCACCTAATGTAGTTTCAAACTAAATCGAATCCCAACACGACCGTGCAGTCTGGACTTAAACAGTAATATAGTGTGAGGAACGCAAACGTTATCTCAAGGTGAAGCACGTGTCGACATAGCCCTGATGAGGGTTTAGCAGGCATAATGATAAATAATGTGTCGAAAAATGTGCTCCTGAAGTCGAACATAATGATGAGAATTTGGCTAGAGTGTCAAAAATCAGACAAATACGGTACCAATCTCAATGGGAGATTCACATTAACAGATGTGTGATTTCAACAGCAGAACCTGGCGAATCCACGTCTATTAAGTCAACCCAACGGTAATTACACAGAAATTATTGAGCACATTCTGAACAACGTTTGGACAGCTCGAACCAGCAAATCTGACTATTTTTACGAAATGCTGATATACATCTACTACCATCAACACTACTTAAAACCACAGACATGCGACTGAAACTATACACTATGAAGATGTGAGAGTACTGACACAAGGAAGATGTGTCCGGGCATGTAGAAAATAATTTTAATCTAGCTTAATCAAACAGCGCTGTCCAATAACACAAACAGAGCAAATATGCAGACTATGGAAGTTTGAATTTGGGATTGGAAAACTATACACCTCCGCCCAATCGGATGTAAAAAACACACGCTGACAGTGAAACGGTAGCAGGTTAGAAGAAAACTATCCTAAACTATGTAATAGGGAACAGGGGCAGACAGAAATGAACTCCGAGACATCCGATTCAGTGGAACAAACAGACAAAAGTGTACAAACGACAAAGAAGAGGAGGTATAGCAGGTAGGGGGTGAATCGGTACTTCACTGGGGGCCTATAAATTCACTAATAATCAATACTCGATTATTTTACTTGGTCACGCAAGGTCAAGGATGGCAATTTTTACAAATTTTTACAGGCGAATTACAACAGAAAGAATGAACGGATGGTAGAACAGTTAAATTATTAGAAAGGTCCAGACAGTGAAAACGAAGGTGGCGTGTTCTAAACACAAATGTTCTAAATGTTTCAAAGCTAGCAGCATCAACCCCACCACAAAAAGATTTAACCTAAGCAAGACATAACGGGTTGCGTATCTCATTGGACAATTTGTTCAAACGGAGTGCTGTTAAAAGAGAGCTGGACAGATGAAGGAAATGGATTGACCAATAGAGCTCGGGAAAATCAACATTTACTCGTCTTCCAGTTTGAAAATAAGAGTAGTGATATCATGCTGCCAAATAAAACGATGTTGATTTTGATCTAGTGCTGCCTCACTGTGAACTCGAATAGATGTTGAGTCAAAGATTCGTAATCTACATCGTTCTGTTGCTTGCGTCTAGACATAATGACAGTAGTTCCTGTCAAAATTACTCGAAAGGATATCCCGCCTTGAAAAAAATCTAGATTTCTAAAGCAAAATGGATGGCATATGATTAAGGATCGAACACTGGTCAAGATGTCTACTCCGGTCAGATCTGTTGCGCAGCACAGCAACCGTCAACATGGGTATGGACTGATAACATGACTCAAAATTCGCATTTTCAAGTCTACATCGAGTAACGACGATAGAATGCCGTGAGCACATCTCGTATTACTTCACTGACCGCAGTCGAGTTCTGAAAATAGACAACTCGGTTGTCAGTAAATGCGCTCCTATAGCCAACTACTGGTCAGGACAACTTTGAATTCATTCTGGGAAACTACTGAATACAGAGACCAGCTCGATCAAGAGTGTGAATCTTAAACGCATTAAACTTAGATGTGTAAGCGTTGTTGAAGTGCACAGAAGTTGGCAACAGATACTGCTAGTGAGAGAGCGGCTCAATAACTGACAGATACTCTGTCACAGTCCTCAAGAGCGGTTAATCATCAACATTCAATATAGACCTGCGGTACGTTTTCAAAAGATGTCTTTTGACCCCTTGTCTGTTAGCCAGTTTGATACACCCGTGCACAAAATTCTTGTCTGCTTTCGATGCATTGAAGACACACTGTCCGAATAGAGCCACCTTCATGTCCTAATAACTTGTATGACCTGATTCGCTAATTCATGGCTGACAGTTGGCTGTCGACGTATAGATAATGTAGGCTAAACGGCCTGATTACATGACTCATATCTGAGCACGTCAGAGATGGATAATATGATTACTATTTCAACAATACAGTGTAGGCACAAGAATGTGAACAACCGATCAATGTATACTGGGGTTATTACCATGGCCGTGAGACGACGCAACAGGCTCGTCCAAAGTAGGTGACTCTGATCGAAATTCGATCCGTGATCACATGTGCCTCTCTTTTTCTCAAGACTTTTCACATCTGTAGACGGGAACACTGATCCTGTCTGCACGATCATGTGATTCCAAACAAATGGTAAACTCCTATTGCGTCAACTGTCAACATTTATGGTTACGGGAGAGCGGAAGCTGTAAGCAGACTACATGCTATATTTACACCCTTATGTTCTCAATGACGGCTCAGCTGATTTTTCGAAATATATGCGGAAAGTAGTGTTGATTGTTTGAATATAGAAACAGCAGTAAAATATGTCAAATCCCATCGACTCCCCATAACTAAAACATGGCCGTAGTCACCATAAATGTACGGTAGTCAAGCGCTAATATCAACCAACTACGTATTTTAGTCAGTGATAACACGCAAGCCAGCACGTCACGCAGGACTAACTTTCATTGTGATGCACCAACCAGAGGTTTGCATTAACGGAAAACAATGAGACACTACACTTGGTTAATCAGATCAATTTCGACAGAAACTGTTGAAGCAAACTCAAATCCTTTTCCATATTCCGATGAAAAGCATTTTCCCGAAAAAGAGAAGAGTCACGACGTACTCGGAAAATTATTTTGTTGGATACACATACCATTGAACGATGAAGACCAGCAGCTTTGTCGGAGTGTACATTGTGTGCCGCTTGCGGATGTAAACGAGCAGCTATACACCGAGGAGCATACGAGACAAAGCTCAACAAAATACTTACCGGGGATTAGGCGATCGGTTATATACGTGAAGTGTACGAAACATGCAATCGATTACTACAAATTAGAATTATTGAGATTCAAAAGGATGTTTATGGATGAATACAATTTTGAAGAATACAAGTTCTCCGCATTCTCAACGTCTGGCGAATACTACAGGGAATTCGTTATGTGATGCGAATGGTAGCCGGTGTACACAGAACATGCTCGTATAATTCCAAGGCTTATGTGTGTGTCTCATTTCAAAAATAAAAGAATACCTCCATTACAATTTCTATGACCAGTTAGACGTACCAGCTAGTGACATCCAAGTTGCTACAATATTCTTAGAGGTGAGCAGGATTCGGTCTGTTATACACGAAATATATGATATCAACGTTCTGGCTTGTTTTGTACATCTAATTATTCCAAACAAGAACAAGTTGACGATACAGATAAACCAACATAGATCAGAATTTTGAAGAAAAAAAACGTTTAAAGTCCACAAACGCCACTGCAGTGACGTAAACAATAATGTGAGCCGGGATTGTCTGATCACTCATGTGCAGATGAAGTAAAAATCCCGTGACACAGTTTGTACAACTCATACGCCTTGCAAGCGCAACTACTGTCAATTTCCCCAATAAATCCCCTCATTATCATAAACAAATCCCATCGGTATGAATAACCCATTAAATGAGCATACCTACGTGCAAACATTCCATTCAATTCATCATACCATTAACTGTCTAGTCTTACTCAGGTGACGTTCTAGTAACCCAAGCATGGTTTATGACACTAGCCTCACAAGCTCCAGACAGTTAGATCGTGCCAGTTTTTGTCAGGTGATTCTAAAACTCCAACAAAAATGTCCTGAACTGTATACCCATCAAACAAAGTCGACTGGTTCATAATGAATCTTGGCGATAAATCCACGTAATACCATAGATAAGCATAAAACATTTGAAACTGGTAGACCGTTGAAAATATGGACAAATTACAAATGGGAATTCCTCATTCCTGAGAAGCTTGTTTACCGTCTGCATGGCATCATGAATAAATATTCCAAAATCAATTAATTGGGCCTCCACTCAAAGCATGTAAAAACACGAACGCGGATGTGTAAGCGATCAATGAACTGGCCTAAAACACGATCACGTGAACTAATCATAACAAGTAAAAACCAAAAGATTATGTTCACTAATTCGGTCAGTAAGTGTTCAGAATCAAGAATTTAAAAAAAGTAGGCGGCAATTAAAAACAAGAAATTGAGCAGTCCCACAAAATAATCAATCATAAACCATGTTAGCGATCTTACGGACATTGTTTTCGAGGAATAACAAAACAGAAGAAGCAATTATGAATTTCTTCCACATTTAGAGCATGTTGCATAAGATATGCGGTTAGTAGTGTTAGCAAATTAACGTCCAAACAGGAGCATCCTGTATGAAGCGAAATCAAACGGTACAATAATTATCGGTAAATTCGCCATCACAAGAGACCCTCAACTCTTAGAGAATTAGCAAAAGTTCAGTGGATAACTAGTTATAACGATCGTTAAAGCATTCACTGATGAAAGCTGGCATAAAATGCAGAATTAGACCAGAGTTGACAGTTTTGTTTATCAGGGCATTAACACTTCTAATACCAGTGACATTTGGTGAGCATTAAGTAGATTCTAGGTCTTGAATGCAGGATGTAATGTTTCAAACAAAGAACTTGGTTTTTGCCAATCGTCATTACTTAACTCCTTACAAGCTTACATAACTCAAAAGAAATTCGGTTGCTATGGCAAAAGGTGTGAGAGAGTTGCTTGTTTCAGGCACAGGATATTTTATTTGCAAACCGCCAATGTTCGCATCAAGCCAGGCTCAATAATTTGTTGTTCCACATGTTGATGAAGAACTTCTAAAATGGCATGTAACGTGTGAGGACATTAAACATATTTTTCCACACTAAAAAGTCACATTTTAATTTACTGACTGGGCAAAAACCACTTTAATAAACACGCTACCGATGTCATGCGTAGCATGCCAGTCATCTGTATGCAAAAGCTGTAGACTTGAACCTCCGTCTGCAGTGTTTTCGACCAGTGACAGACTAGTGTATACACTGACTTGATGTATGAATTTAATTCGTCTGAATATTTTTTTATGTTCACCGCTGTTATGTGTAGCGACTGACGAGGACACACGGAATGGTACTACCATTTTGCAAAACTGGTCTTCTGATTACATTATCCAAACACTATCGTTTATTTGAAAACAAACATTCTATGCTTTCATTGGTCCATAATCAAAACAGGTGTTGTGATCCAAGAACGCGGATGGCACAAGGGTTGTTTATTCGATAAAGCAATACACGGGTTAAGCATGTAAACCAGACCTGTCACAAAACCATTCATTTGCACGCGGTATTCGGCTTCAGACAGTCTCGACTACCACAGATGTCAGTGCTCAGTTCCATTGAGTAGCAGGGACCGTTATGGGTGATGCTGAACTTTGGTTATCCTTCTTGCAGTCTTCTTGTGACTTGTACGTTATCAAAAGATATGCCCTGCATCTGCTACTGAATAGCCGCGGTATGAGTAGTATAATACGATCGCTCAACTTCACTACACAGGTGAGTGGTACAAATGTAGGGTTCTAATTGAGGGATTATCCATATCAAGATCGTACTTGTCTGAACGATAGAAGACACGTAGGGTTCATTAATGATAAAAATATTACAAAAAGCTGTTCTTATCCATTCGTTTTCTCTCTGTAACGCTCGACAATTTGCTTGGTTGCGATTGTGCATAAACGTGAAAAGTTCAGACAATTTCCAGACAAATAAACTGAGACATATTTGTGTGCATTTGTTGTGAGACTCAGATAATTACAAATGCTTTCCTTCTTATTCTTGTACAGTGTGATTTTTGCCACATACGGAACTTCATTTAAGCCACTGTCCAGTTAGATGGACACAAGAAAACGAAGAACTTTGGAGATAGTGGAAATTTACTAGGTTTGGTGCTTGGTGCCATCTGATACAGAACACGGTTAATCCGATTTTGTTTAATTTGTGCCAAAATGATGAATAGTCTGGATGATCGTTTGTGTTATATTCACTTCACGTTAAATTTTGAAAATTTATGGTTGTTTGCCTTGTAGACAAATCAACCTCTTATCATGATGTCCAAGCGAATCACCTGTTAGGTTAATGAATACCATATATCACTTCAATTTCTAAGCTGAGTTTAAGTGATCATGGTGAGTTACATGGTTCAAATAGGTAGTCAAGACTTAGTAAACAAAGAATTCACCCTCAGTGGAGATGACGACAAACCAAAAGGTAAAATGCTCGAAACCCATTCGGACGTTTGATACGTAAACGAAATTTCTTGTGTATACAAACCACTATATCGATACGTGAACCTATTGATTGACGTGCAACTTGCTGTTTGCTAAATACCCTATGAAAGATGGGGAGAAAAAATGTCGCGAACAAAATCACTTTTCTATATTACTGAAAAACTCAACTGTTTCTTTTTGTACGATTATCGTCTTAGGTCTATGAACGTAAAGATGACAACTGATTAACACCCTTCCACCTCTTCCCCTCCCGGTACAGCTGTGCACATTTAATAACAAGCACGAACAAATCATTCTCGGCTTACGGCGAAACTACACATTCCTCGCATCGGATCCCGGTTATCCGACATTTGATTATTAGTCTGTGTACTCTATTCTCACTTATTGGAGCTACGTTCAATTTGGCATTGATATTTGCGCTGGTGAAATACCGACGACAAACACTACGAGATAACATAACCAACTTATTTGTCCTATGTTTAGCTGTGTCCGACATCTTCCTTTGTTCTGTCAGTATGCCGGTGCAAATGTTCTACGAGATTAACGAACACCAGTTGGCAAGCACCGGACTTTGTCAAGTGCTGTTTGCTGGTTTCGGTCTTCCCCTAAACATTTCATGTCTCACCATACTACTGATTGCATTCGACCGATATCGTATGATTGTGCACCCTTTGAAAATGCAGATGTCTACCCGAGTAGCCATGTGTCTAATTGGTTGTGTGATCCTGTTCGGTGGTCTTAACTCTGTGCCGGTAGCGTTGCATGTGCACAGCGCCCAAATGACCAACTATGCCTATTGCGTGGAAAAATGGCCCAGTGCAGAGATGAGACTGATCTACTCGGTGTGTGTGTTTCTCATTTGTTTCGTACTACCGCTGGCCGCTTCCGGAGGATTCTATTTGTCCATCTATCGTCGTCTGGCACAACATTCAACACAGTTAGGTCTACGCAAGGAGGCTGAACGGCGTAAGCGTCGTACGACCAGCTTGTTAGTCTGGACGGTCGTGTGCTTCGCTTTGTGCTGGACACCATGGTGCCTGTATTCATTACTCTTGGAAATCCAATCACTGCAAACTCGTTTGGTACAGAAGCAACGGTTGTCAAACAGAACAACACATTCGGCAACTGGAAACATCTTAGAAATGTGTGCACGTATTCTACAAAAATGGATGCTTGAACAGAAAGACAGTCATACTATGGCTCGGGAGCTTACAAAAATTACTCTGCAGTATCAGTCTAATGTGGTCGAAATCATACCGGGTCAACACATCAAACTGATTGATTTGATCTGCAAAATGATAGCAATGGGATCAGCGTGTGTAAATCCGTTCATCTACGGATGGTTGAATGAGCCCATCCGATGTGCCATGCGACGCCAATATGGTCGAATGACAGAATGCCTGAAACTTCGATCATCAGAACATACGCGATCTGGTACTGCGGACACAAATTGTAGACCGAGTAGGACTGATGTTAAACTCGTGGCTGATCCACAGACCCAAAACACATCGCCAAAGAAACAGCCCAACAAAATGCCACCCACACTTTCTGTGAACTACTCACCTAACGGAGATTCGCATCTGGAAGTGACATGAATATCAAACTCATTCGTGAGCTGTATGCGTGTGTATAAATGAACAGTCCTCGACGATCACATCTGGGCAAGTTCAAGTTGTGCAATATGATCCATCATCAGGGTACAACAACAGAAATTTACCATATGTTGTGAAAATATCCCAGTGTTTAAATTACATTTAAAATGTGCGTCTCCCATTCCATTTCCGTCGATCTGTCCATCAAATTGATTCGTTGTGTACACAATGAGCGCCAATCTGATTCTCACAATGGACGTAGACGGATGTGAGCATGAGCCGAAAAACGTAAAGCTGTCAGAATCGTTCTGTGATAACCTGTTTTTCGTCCACGGAGAAGATTCATGTCAACCTAACCCGATGACAGGCCATACGTAATTAGATTGGACAGGACAGGTAATGGAAAAAGGACTAGATTCATGACCAATGGTCAAGTTAATTGATGTAATGGAACAAAACAAAAACAGTGTTGAATGAAATACTCAGAATTAGACAGTCGAACTGATAAAACCAAAAGACAACATAAAAGGTGTAGGAGAAATGAGAGGAGTGCAGAAATGCATCGACATCACAACTTGTTGTGTAGTGTAAATCATTAAACTGAAAGCAACACAAATTAACAGAGTTTCAACCGAAAAAAGGACCAAAACACACAAAATAAACAATGCAAAGTAATATAACTAGTTCAAAGTGATTCTACTATGCAATGAATCACAGGTGAATAAATCGGTAATTTTTTAATCAATGAACCGAATCCGAAACAGATGTTGACTATTGAATTTACGGCAGAATAGTAAAGACGAAAATGTTACACACAATTATGTCATAAAAATACGTAGTCAAAATGTAAATCAACAAGCCACTGCGGCAGGTGTAGAAGTGGGAAACAGATGAAAAGCTTGGCAAGACCGAAGTGCATGTCGTTCACTCTCCGTTGGCACCGAAATGCATAGTCCATTGTACATTATCAGTTTGTATTGGCTACGGCTATAAACGCATGTATTCAATATAACATTACAAGATGAGCGCCCTCGAACCGGCGCCCGATGACAGGTTTGAACTCAACGGGTAGGAGTAACCAAAATGAGGTTCGGAGCGGCAATCTTTCGACTGAAGAGTCAAGACATTCGTCCGCTCGACGATCAGCCGTGCGTAAGTCGCTCACTGACGGAGTGATCAGTATAACTGAAGTGTGACATGCTCAAACCCCGGTGATTCAGATGGGCACAATCTACCCAGAATTTGTAAGGTGTTGGTTTCAGAGTGAGTACTACTGATTACTACAGCCAGAGAAAAACAAATAGGACAGGAGATAAGTCGTAATAACACTGCTCGATTGTCAATCACAAGGTAACAAGATCAGGCATCGTTAAAGTGATTGCCAATTTGGACATGAAAAGTTCGACAGTGATCAGTTCACCATCTGTGTAAGAGACATGTTAGCAAACACTTCTTGATACGAAAGCTGAATACAATATTCTAACCGTACATACAAGTTTACACGGTCTACACGGTGGTGAATTTGGAACGACTGGTCACAAATTTAATCAGTGAACTAATCAATGCCTTTAGCCAGTTAATCAAACAGTTGAGTAAAAAACTGAATAGATCGCTGAACATTATTCCTGGGATGATACACCAATCGACAGAATCAATGGAACGAGATTTACACTGGTTCGTGATCGGACACTAATCTACAAACTAAAACAGGAAATATTACGAGTGACTAACCATCAAAGGTAAGTCGCAATCCATTTTGAGGCTAGGTTTTTTCAAAGTATCGATAACTCAACTTACAAGCTATTGGGTATCACTACAAACAGAGTAATCCAATCAGCATAAGATTCTCCTCCCGTAAAAAAAACGGGACGGTTTGTGAGATGAACACCTGAATAAAAACATCTCTTGTACAGTTTGATATTTATTAACAATCAGTACATTCATAAACGGTCTAGTGTGTGTCGGAATCAGATAACAGCATACGACCACACTAGACATTACAGTCTTATACATTCGACGGTACATACATGCACACAATAGATGCATGTCGCAAAAACAAGAGCAGCATAAGTGACTGAACTAGAACAGAGTAAATGCGAGGGGAACACGGTGATCAGGAAACGTGCGACCGGCCGGATAAGAGTCTGGACAACATGTGTAATAATAACATTCAATGAGCATAAAAACTGTATGAAATGTGAGACACGGATGCTGCTGTATACAGCTAGATTCAATGGTTAGGTGTGAAAATTCTACACAGACAAGATGTGAGTTTGCTCTAGGTATACATTCAAACGGAAACTACAGTATAATTGATCAAGCTACATACATAGACTAGCTGACGTGTGAATCGGGCATGCGATCAGACTACAAAAATTTACAAGCCAAATGACCCAAGGGAACGTGGATAAATGATAACGTGAATATGTGCGACTCATCTAAATGCTGAATGAGTTGAATCTAAATTTAAATGATCGATTTAGTTCAACTGATATAAACAAAATCCCCGATTGCTTATCTGTGACCAATAAATTATTGTGTTTAACGAATCTTGTGATGTCAACTTGGTTAGGAGGTTGGAACAGTGAGGTTATCGACTGGAATAAACAGAGCAGTTACTGTCTCCCCGTTAAAGCGATAGATCAACCTGAACAGATTCACAAGCTGACAGATTAAAGCTGATAATTCGGCCGGGCCTAACGTGAGCTCATTTACGTAGCAGTTAAAAAGGTTGCCTTGTGAAAACCTGGACCCGAGTTCAAACCCCGGTCTTGACAAGGATATAAGCTAGACAACCGAACTAGCAACAGCCAGACTCAAACCTGGTGCTTATTTTCAAAACAGTTCGGCTGGAGAGTAAGTCTGAAAGAATAATATGTGGTCAATTACGAATGGTGTTGAACTTATAGAAAAAACAAATGAGCACAGAAGCTGATCCAACAGGGTGGAATAAAGATTGAGAAAAGTGGACAGAAATGTGACTTGTTCGGTGCTCGTTGCAAAGATAGCAATTAGGAGCCAGTCTAACTAATTGCGGCCGCTTGAGATAGTGGTTTCAAAAAGCTAGGAGAATGAGGATTCGGCCAGAGTTTCATCCGCGGTTAGATTCGCCAAATGCGATATTTTAATTGGCCGTGCTTAGGATGTGCGAAAAATATCCCAGTAGTCTGAAGGTTCAGTAGAACCGCAAGCAGATCTCACTGGGCAGACTCATCGAAACAAGGGAATCGTTAACTGTACGTTCGTTCAATAGGACGAATAGGGTCAACTAGAATGTACAAATACACAACCACCTAGGAGATCGCAGACCATCGTACGGCTTCCAGCTAGAACAGTGTATAGGGAGAGTTAATATTCACATTCGCATGCGAAGAAGTCTGCAAAGCGAAGTCCTTTTACAAGTAGATCCCCGATACGCATGATAGGTTTCCGTTTATCCTTCCCTTTAAACCTAAGATTGCAAAGCTATCTTGAGGGTGAAATCTCAGGCTCACTATACTACTTGTTTTCAGACATCTCATGCAGCCTGCTGTCTTCTACGGTCAACAGTAATTTCCACAGAGGTAAGAGCATCGGTTATCACTCAAATTAGTGCTACCTGAAAATAGTTTATGCTCAACGCACAACTGTAACAGTCACCCGCCATTATTCAGATGATGTGATGCTACCCCAAACGTGGCACCTAAACAAGACACGGCGTCAAAGGACGGCTGACATGGGCGTTCATATCTCTGGACAAAATGACTATATTACAACCATGTATCGATCGGAGAAGAACGGTCAGATCCGCATAAAAGGCGTCCTTGACACCGGTGTCGCTACAGTCGGCTAGAGCATAAGCACACACAATCAAAAGATTTCTGAAGGTTTTGCGTCTAGAGCTGGCCTTAACAGAACCTGTCAAGTGGACGGCACAAAGTCTGCTGTTAACAGGAATCCAATCTATCAATGCGGCTGCGGCCGTCGTGCCAAGGACTATACCTACTCCACCCTGACCTCTAACTGCGACTGTGGAGTCACCCGAAGTGTATAACCAGTATCGGGTACACAGTGTGGGTGCTGTTAGTTCCATACGAGACACAGCAGACGTCGACATGCAACGAGTCTAACGTTCGTGCAAGAGCGGCCTGTTGACCTATCTGGTTTAGCATGCGAACGTTGAAGTCACCTATATTAGTTCGCATTCTGGGTCTAAGCAAGCGACGAGGGAGGCCTGAAGCTGAATGGCAAGAGATGGGACTTACCGACACAATGTCAGTATCATTAACTATATTTGTTGTGGGACCTGCAGAGTAATTACCGGAAATGGGACCCAATAGGGGCCTGGGGGCTAACTTTGACAGGACAGTGAAAGAGGCTTCAGCAGTAGCATTTTTTCGCCTATCCACCCTGCTGTATGCAACAGATAGGGCGACCCGGTTTAAACTGCGAAACGGCCGATGCAGTATGGAGTTACTTGTGTTGTGAATAGCCACTGTTGCATGTGCGCTGAGTTACTGTCAAGACATCCAGACCCACACAGGAGAACGATTAGGGTTTCTCAACCAAATCCTTTGGCTCAAAAGCGCGTACCGCAAGGTAGCGGGTGGGTGGCAGTCAAACAGAACTGGTACATTTTCTAGAAAAAGATACTAGTCTTCTTCCAACTCCCAACCTCGAGGACCAGGAGACCGTAGTTTGTCAGACTTCTCTACTTATTGGTCTGCTTGGTATCAGTGACTCTGTCGGTGTGGTCACCATATCGTCCAGTTTAGCCCAATAGGTGACAGAGATGCGCAAACCGTCACGTCGTATCAAGGTCCAGTCTCGTTGTGACAATTTACCTCCATCTTCGAAAGATGATGCAAAAAGAAATTCCAGATTGTATTATGTCTCAGCAGTTTAGGCTCAAAAGCCACTTCGACTCCCGACAGAGTGTCATCTGGGATATCACAACCGTCCACGCAATCTCCACGATTCACAATTGAATCGGCTGGCTAAGCAAAGCCCAACTGCTTCTCGAAAGAATCAGGTTGCTCGTTGTCATCATGACAAGCTGAAAATTTGTGAACCACCTTTTCTCCAGATAGATTTACTAACATTTTGTGGACGGACAACACAACTAAGAAGCAGGGAAAACACGGAAAAACATTCAGCTGTTCTTTGATGAAAATGCCTTCTCCATCTCTCCAGCTCGCCCGGAGAGGTAAGCCTCGCGGTCCATGAGCAGACTGTCCGTAAATTTGCAATTCATCTCGCGGAAGTCTTTGTTGTACCTGAAGTCGAAATGATCAGTCGACGTCTGTTTATGAGAAATGCTGAATCAACAGACATCCAACCTTGTCGTATCTGTAATGTGCCTATGAAAATGACGCACAGATGTAAAGATATTTGCCCAGTGCTCGTCTGGGTACATTCAGCGTTGTGACCCGAGCAGTTTAAATGTCAGAGTTGTGCGTGAAGTGTTTCGTCTACTCTTGTCGCCCACTATCCAACGGAGTACCTTGTGTTTATGAGCAGACGATCGCTGAATAAACGATAAAACAAGGCAAGCATGATGTAAGTCAACGTGGTCATTCTAAAAACAACCAGTAATGGAGTGACGCCATCCATAGTTAACGGGGATATGATCAATTTGCATCAATCGTTGCGTTGCACAAAGTGGTCTCCAATTGACGCATTGCCATCGTTTCTGCTGAACTGTGCTACTTGATATGCGAAGAGATGTGCATAATTACAACAGCCAACGCTATTGTCAATGAGTCGTGCACTAACATCAAACATATCATTCAACCGCGTCTCCCCTGAAGTAAGACGATCAAGTTGTGTGTTGACACCACCAGCAAACACAACGACGTCCAGCTGTTTTGTTTGCCTCAACATGTCAAAGAGGGCATTGTAGAAGGCATTCTTGACAGCATATGAATCATTGCCTGTTAGAATATGTGACCGTGACCAGTAGACACCGTCTTTCTGGTATGTGTTGGTCGACTTTAACTAAGGTGCAAACAGTGATGACACATAGACGACCGTTTACTGGGATCAAGCCCTGGTTTATAGCCCCATTCCAGCTTTACCCCGAGATTCGTCGGAGACCCCGAGAAAAAACCGCTGACCTATACCATTATCTAAGGACAAAGTCAAGTGAAGGACAATGCTAGGATAATAAAGACACGTTTGGATCGTAAAGACACGTACGTACGAGACTCAAACGGTGTGAAAAAAACGAGCACTTGCATGACTAACCTCTTTGGAATCGAATTTGTATAATTGCAAAAAACAACTCAACACTGATGGAGGCGATTGCTACGAAGTTTCGAAATGAACAGACAAAATAAGACTCGTCTAGATCGATGGTATACAACAATCTGTAACATAAACGCCAACAGTATCGTCGACAGCAACACAGCAGATGAGGATGCTTAATTAGAGCACACTTGAAAGAAATGCTTAGTTTGAGGTGGAAAACCTTGATTTATAAATTCCAGCAATCCATAGTAAACTGTAAACATTTTTCAAACAAACAAATGGATTGTGAAATGGGATTAGACTGGCATCCGCAAGTTTTCTGGCAGCTTTTACTACTCTGCCTCAATGGATACCCTGAGTTTAAGAAAAACTCGATTGAACAATAAGACTAACCACAAAACCGGATCCGTTTGATGCTCATCTCCACTGAAGTATACAACTGCAGATTCTGTGAGTCACGACATTGCGAGAAAACTGCAATTACTAGCTAAAAACCTATCGGTAGCTGACCGTTCTTAGTGCACGCATCAACCATCTAGGCCTGTATACTATAAAATGCTGAGCAGTTAGGTTTATTTCATCCTCACTATCAAATACTCGCTTCTAAACCTCAATGGTGTTTAGTCGACGGATGTGATCCAAAGGAAACACTGATTGCAGAATATATAGGTCAAATGAACCTCTGAAGACTTCAAAACAGTTTATCAACTGGGGCGATTTTTTGACGACAGGCAAACGCAAACGGCCACCTACTGAGGACACTGTACAATAATTTTCACTCCATTTCATTAGTGAACATTTAGCACTGGGGTGTGTTGCAGAAAAGTTTTGTTGCTCGCTAATATGTGTTGGGAAGACGCTTTTATAATTGATGTTCGTGACGTGACTTGTTATTCCATGATAAACATCTCAGCACACAACGAATAATATCTAAATGAGTAGTCATATTTTCTAGCTCTTATAATGGTTTATTTGTATTCTCTGCAAATTAGTTAGCATGGGAAATATTCTCATCAGACACTGTGTGATTTGGGTTGAAATTCTAACTGTTGTCTTAAATCAGTAATTCGGAGAATTAATTTTGGTTGGTCTTCCTGGACCTGTAACTATCCAGCAAACCTCTTTCATAGAAGACATCATCTTCGGCGATTGAACAGAGCTGTAGAAAACAGATGAAATCAGTCCTATTGAACACCGAAGAACCTACGCGTTGTAACAGAACCAAATCATTGCTTTAATCATAAAAAAGTTTTTGCGTGGTTTGAGAGGCACGACATTACATCTGTTGGACACCACACTTTCAATGGAATGAAAAGCTGAACAAAATTATCTGGAACTTCAACCACTATATGCACACATTAGAACCTGAAAAAATTGCAGAAAACCTATTTCTAACAGAACGAAACAGCGGCCATTATGCACTAGCAGTTGGATGGCAGGTTTTCGTACAGATGAATCGGTCGGTGTGGACAAATCCGTTGATCAGCTTGGATTTTCTTCGATGGCATCCACTGACAATCAGTCGATTGTCACACCACAGAAGAGTGTGGCAATAGTCCAGCGGAACGCTCTTATTAAGGAGGCCAGAAATGTCCATCATATTATGATAGGCCGGATCAACAAATGTACTGAAAGTGATAAATGAAATCTTCAGCATTTGTTGTCAATTTGAACTTTCACCTCGGTAAGAACATATAGCAGTCTTTTTAAGAGATGCACAACTAGAGTTCCTCAATGAGCGTTTATCTCAACAAGGATGTGTCTGTTCTATCGTGTCTCTTGAGTTTAAAACCGAAGCATGAATTTGACGTGTTAGTAACACGGTGAATATAGCCAAACTGTTCAAAGCGTTGTGTTTACCATGTACATGACCAATTGGTTGAGAACAACGGAAGGTTCAGTTCTTCTCAATTCACCTGCATACAAACGTTAGTTTTGATGAGTGAATTTAAGCAAATACCGGACATCCACAAAATACTTGGGGGTAGATAATGAATATGGAATCCACATCTCGACTTCCAAACACGATGGGAAGACCGGAGCGTTTACAGATGGCGATAATGTTGCAGATCACATTCCGACTTGAAATTTGACACTTAGTACTATGTTTACTGCATGAATTATGCCTCGCCTAAGATGACGTGGTCGATGTTGTAAACAAGCCGTTGTGTTTACATTCAAATTTGATAACTCGGATGATCAGAGAGGCTAGACTACGTACTGGGCTGTTGAGTGTGATAGTCCGCGATTATTGGCACCATGACAGCTTCATAAATGTCCACTGGTTTTCGGGCTACAGGTAAGAAGGGTTACTGTAAGAGAGCCGAACCTAACAATCCGGTATTCAGAAAAGATGAACACATGAAACCTATCCTACAAGAAGAGCATATCAGTGGCATACTACTTTAACGCATCCTCACAACACAGTGTAGTCGGAAAACATTAAGTGATAATGAACTCTTAACAATACAACATAGATATCCCACAAGTACAAAACAAACACTAAAAAATAGCACATTAGAAGTCTATGTTTTAAGAAGGTGGCAGTTGTGAGTGTGAACTGATAAGTTGAATAATACACACGAAACGTGTTTCGAGGAAATGATTATTCACACTCCATGCACTGCAGCGGCAGAATTTAACAGAACGAACACTGCCTATTTAAAAATCACACTGCCAAATTAGAAGAGGCCCAGTGTGGTTTGACATTCTCTGACCAATCAAGATTGGCCTTCCAAATTACTGGTTTAAGACAACGCTCAAAATCTCGACGTCCACCAAGGTCACGTGGTCGTAGTCTGTGTGTGCACAGTAGTGTTCAAAGCGCACGGGGTTATCTAATTTGTTGCAGACTTGAAATGAATGTATGTCAGAGAAGTAGTTTAAATTATGCCTTGTATTTCGTTACATTCAGATGTAGTTCAATCCTGTGGTGCTGTATTCCTTTCAAAACCGCAAAGTGTTTCTCCGATTATTCTGGAAATATTTCGTGCCACTAGGGGATCCCTTTGAGCTTCTTTTAAAAAAAGGTAACCTGTAAGGTATTAATAAATTTTTAACTGTCCCGTGCGATATACATGGTCCGTAAGTAAGCCTATTTAACGCCCAATGAACACTACAATGGATCATGTGACAAGCTTAAACCCACAATTTCAACCCAGTTCACGTAACGTGTGACGAGAATATCTTTCAGGCTAATTGTCAATTAGTAGAGAATACAAATAAATTAGTATGTAGGCTAAGAGATGTTACTACTCGCTCGGATATTGTTTCATTCATTTTGTGTTAAGAGGTTTATCAAGGAACAACGAACCATATCACAAACATCATGTACAAGAACATCTTGCCAACACAATGCAATGATTAATTTTCACCAGTTCGCTAAAAGTAAAGATCATATCGGGAAAAACAGTGGAACACGCAATCTAATCACATAGCTATTCAATGGACTGTACACCACTAAGGCGTCGCGATTTAGTTCAAATCATACACTGCCCTAGGCCGGTTGAACGGAGGACAAACATCAAACCTGAAAGCTTCAACTGACCAGATCTTATGTTTATTTGAAAGTATTGGAGTGGTATGAACAATACAGTGAGATAGCTCCGATAAGTGGTCGTTTACGCATACAACCATGACTGTGTACTTCGTCGAGAAATCACTCGTCCCATTCGACAGATTGGTTAGCAGATTCAGTACCACTCTGTAGTATATACAGTCATTGAGGCATACCACATTCAAACCACAACTTTAGCGTAGGTTTTAAAATCAACGTTGTAACAAAAAGGCTGGCAACATCAAGAATGTCGTTTTGAACAGAATCCTTCCTACGCTCCGCAGGTTTTCCCGTTAAACGTCGGTCTTTTTGAATCGCTTTTAGCCAGCTGTGGGCGTGTTTTGACTGTTACTTCATGTTCTTAGCCCAAGTACATCGGTTTCTAATCTATGGTTATAAGCGTTTGACTAACGGTTATCATTAACAGCTTGTGACAATGACTTTTGTTTTTAAACATTGACTATACAACATGAAACGAGAGCACGGGCTGCGTTAGCCTTGCATCATCGACTGAATAGTCGAAGCGCGTAAGCAGCGTCTGTCTCGGAGGCACTAAAATTTCACAAATTACAGAAAGCTTGCAAACCTGACTCGGAGTGCTGAACGGTAATAGTATACTATAAATAAAAGGCAAACAAGATGAGAAAACAAACGAACAGACATTCGTTTTATAAATGCTACGCATCATGGGAGCGTGAATTAAAATGACTACCTTAAGTAGGAGGGTAGAAAAAAGAGATATGACCCTGACATGACAATCAAGCATAAAATAAACGCACCTCAACAAGTGATGGATAGGTATAAATATGGAAGTGGACAAACTCATGCCAATAAGCTCACGTGTTCAACTATTCTGGTTGATCATGTACGATGATGACAGTCGAAATTAGCGCAGCCAACAGAGTAGACTGTGGGCATTAGAATAAACAACATGTTTAAGGCTGATGATAGGACTTTTGCACGCTAGAAGATCATCGGACAAATGTGAACAGAAGTGATCAAAAATTGTTAACACAAACTAAAACAAACAAGAAATGGCTTAAGATGCAAAAAGTCGATCAAGGGTTACTAAGCTGACGTCACTAGGCGCAGAATCGGTTGAACTAAAGGGAAACACAATTTATTAAAGGTGACACTGGGGTCACATATGATGAAGTATTCACCTGAACACAAAAGATAAGATTATGTGAGCAATGGTCAGTCTGTAAAAACTAAACTTCTTAAACTTTAAGTAACAACGGAATCCGGCTCAAAAAGATAAGTTGTTTCAACCCAACCCGCACGTTATGATAACGAGGATATCGAGTGCAGAGGAAAAAACAATACAGTTTGTCTCGTCTTGCAATCATCAGAAGAGACGAATTCTGGTCACAAGAGATTGTGATTGGGCAGTGTAACATGACAATTCGATCACATCTGTTGTAAGATTAATGGATTAGGGGTTAATGTACCAGTTTCATAATCACGTTAGCTGAAGCATAAAATGACTGGGAAGAAGAGATATACTACTGAATAGCGCAGATAAGGACGAAAATAAAATCCAACACCCTCACTGAAATGCACCATTCAACAAACGTACCAGGAAGTGAAAACTCTCATCAAGTAAACTGTAAAGATCGAAAGCAAAAACCTATGGATACTGTGAGAAGAGGTGCGTTATTTCTATCAGTTGTTGCTATGTAATCACTAGTCGCATACAAAAATCAATTGACCCAAATGTTGTTGCATAGGTACTGGAAATTGTGACGTCGTAATAGCCTTAAACTGATGATAATCAGTTCCAAATGAACCGCACAAAAAAAACAGTGTGATCTAGAAATACGAATTGGCGGAGTGTGTAAAGCGTGACAGATATATGAGTGGTTCTCCTGCCAAGATCATCCTTCAGCTAAAACACACCTGTTTGGCATGTGGAGTGCATTCAGAAAAACGCGTTTCAACAGATGTTTACAGGGTTATGAACACTTGGAACATTAGAGATATTGTATTGGTAGTGGAATGCAATAAAAATTAAACCCATGAAAGCAAACTGGTCCACACTTAACCTGTGACGAAAGAAAATCGTATCAAGTTTTATCAAATGATTGATAATTCCGTCAGCTTCCTCTGTTATAACTTTTAAAACAAGTTCTCCAGTTACGAATTAGTTCTTATGGAAAAAGTGTAATTTGGTACGTGATTTGGTATCACGAAGGGTGATCGATCGACGAAACTAGTACATTTAAATTATATATTCACCCTTTTGCAATATATGTAAGGTCATAACCAAACTACTGCTGTTATTCGTGTATCAAAAAGAAACTTAACCCCCTTCCGTGTAAAATGCTAACCGATAAAAGAACGACATTGGAAAAACGTCAAAAGCATTGAAACATCAATGGCGGGAACGGAATCCATATACCAAGAACACTTAAAGTACAGCTCAGCATTCGTATACGATAATTCATTCACGCCTAATATGAGGTAAGTAGCGAAGTGGTCAGCATGGTTGTTTCATGCAAATAATGTCTGAGTTAAAATCACGATCGTGACAAGGATGTGTACTATTGAAAAGCTCTATCGAAAGTGAAAAAGTAATCTAGCGCTTCATTTCGAAAGGGGCTAGTCTAAAAGTCTATATGAAAGCGAACATTGCCAACAATCGTAGTATTTCAGGCACCCACATATCAGATAAACCAATAGGTTAGAAGACAAACATTGGTAGATGCTAGCATTTCGTATTGACTCGTCAGTATCAAATGCCCAATAACACAGGAAACTTCTAATTTAACGTTTACATTACGTGGGGGGGAGTATGAACAAAGAAACCAACAATGACAAAAACGTGCAATCATGTGATCTGAATGTTACTCGCTACTACTCAGGACCATGGCAACCTCAGGTTCACAAGTAATTGTTTTTGTACGTACATCCTGTCAGCTGGTCACAATGTGGACCTGATCTCAGCCTTCACCATCATAGTGCGCCATCACGACCCACGGTTCCTAAAATTTGCTGAAGCCGTCATGATAAACCGGTTCAAACCTGTGCTGTGTGGACAAAAACAAGTGTTTGTGAACTTGAGATTGCCATGGTCCTGAGTAGTATCGAGTATCATTCAGATCACATGATTGCACGTTTTTGTCATTGTTGGTTTCTTCGTTCATACTCCCCCCCCCACAAACTGTAGACGTTAAATTGGAAGTTTCCCGTGTTATGGGTTATTTGGTACTGACGAGCCAATACGAAGCGTTAGTATCTACCACTGCTCGTCTTCTAACTGTTTTGTCAAAACTACTGAAGGGATATAACTGTTTTAAACCAATAGGTATCAGGGGCTAATGCACCCCAAAGTGAGATTTGAGATAGAAATAGATTCAAAGAAAATCGGCCTGTTACTATCACGCTTTAAGAAGAAATGATCCATCCACAGAAAGATTAGACTAGAAAGAAGGAAATTGTTCAAGTTGTTACACCACAAGTTAAATTTGAGCAACGAGGCTATAAAAAAACATCTCAGTATCATTTTCTATAACCTATCTCACTGAAGAAGACATTCTCAGTCTGTGGAAGAATAGAATTAAATTGGGAAACATTATTCTATTCATACTGTCGTTGCACTTTCATAGTCTACATGAAAACACGATTTGACAAATTAATCAAGGAAAAATCATTGCAGGTCAAACATTTCGATACAGAAAATTATCTTCCACATTTTTGTCACCTTTCAAGGAAAACAATGCTAACAACAGTAGTGCACGAGTGTGATCAATGTGTAACGAATGTGTGTGTGTGTGTGAAGTTGCCACAAGATATTGATTTTCATGGAGTTCTCATTTTTCGCCTTTATCTTTTTTGTCACTAAAACGCAAATAATTTAGGTCTCTAAACCAGTTTTTTTTTTAATTCTGAGTCAGGACGGAAAAAGCTTGAAAAGGAGTGTCAGAAAGCAAATGGGGTTAGAAGACATGGTGAGTTAGGTATATGTGAGAGCAGAGTGAATACCTCAGTCAAGCCATCCACATCTATAAAGACAATCTAGATAACTGACAGCTGAAACCATAAACGTATGATTTTTGTTTAGAATCAATAACATTAACACTTATATGGCCCACGCAGATTAACAGAACTACCTCCGAAATAACGATGAAGATTTCAGGTTTCGGTTGAGTACCAGTCCAAGTCCTAAGTGGACCAAAAAATTACAGAAAGATACATGAAGGAACAGGTTACGCAATATTAAGAAAAAGGACAATGTGGAAAGTGAAGAGATTCTGCCGTAATGATCATGAATGCAAACTGTCAATGAGGTGATCAAACTGGACGAAAGAATATCTAGGTCTTATACTCGGTTGTAAAGATAAATGGCCTGATAACAAATTTTTCCACGTTAAAATGCAGTAAGATTAATCTACCTTACCACTCGGAAAAAGTGGTTGAAAAAAAAACGTGCATTCAATTCTAGAAGTATGGTAGCTGTACAGTGTAGACAGTATTCACAGATTTCATGATAAATTTTTCAGGCTGGAGGAGACAATAGCAACCACATGTACTTCGAATTGTACTGGACGGTTTTGACTGAGAAAAGAAAAAAGTAATCTCAGAATTTCGGCAATAACAGGTTGGAGAAAAATTAGAGAAACAGAACAATAAATCAGACGATTTGCCAGTTCATCTCAGCAAGCAGCAACCAACAACGAACTGATAACAAGTGAGAGGTCAGTGGTACTTTCATACAGTCGCAAACATTCAGATTATCAAGATGTCTGATGATCCGAGTCGACGTTTTTTATGTGTCAAGTGTTCACAAGACGTCATCTGCCGATTATAATGTTACGACAAATTCCGGTGGGAAATTTCACAGTGGATTCACTCGAACTCTATCGTAAATCAGGCGGCAGGGTTTGTATTGTAACACCAGCGATCTACTTCCGAGTAGTTTGTTTCGGATAGGTAAAAGTACAGTTCGTAACCGGAAATGAAGTTAGTAGAGAATCTTACATGCTAAAATGAAACACCGGATAACAGATCGACAGTGCAATGAGAACTAGCGCAGTTTACACAGACTGTCTGGATAAGTTAATGAGCGAAGTGCCATAATCTGTTCAGTGGTTCTCCATTACACAGTTTTACATCTTGCCTTGAATGAACATCGATTGAAGGCGCCCAGCATAGCATAGTACCAGAGTAAACTACCTATCAGAATGTTCAATCAATGTTGTGCCAGAACCGACCAAGTAGTTTTGATGTATCGCGAACAAATAATGCAGTCAGTTTCATAGCAAAGGGAATGACTGCGTCGGTGCCTTCGAGGTACAGAAAACTGGTCCATGTTGTGTGACTAATATTGCTCTCCTAATCGTAAGTAGTTTCGGCTTATTGTTACGTAACAATACCTTAAACGAATTAACCGCCGTAACTAGGGGGACGGTTGTTAAAATATCTGGTGATCGATGAAGACCCGTTTTTTTAGCCTTTTGCAATCATCATCACCATCATCATCGTCATAGAGAGCAACGACCTGTTGCAACCATCGGGTCGTTCTTGACATTGCGGTTGATAATCACTTGGGAATATGCTCAGTCATAAGTTGGTGTAAGCATTGATCTGTTCTGCTTATGCAAATGTCAAAGAACGGAAGCTGTCGGTTTCAAATTAGCGATTATAACGAGTAAATCGTTAGGTTACAACTCACAACATAGTTTGATTAAATGGATAAGGGAAATCCGGTGTTTTAAACTTCCTATATGTCGTAATTTAAAAAATGCACTCAGTGTCTTACCATCAACAGTCACACGCCTGTTGAGTGTTTAATGGATAGGTATTACCCACCTGGACCATTAATAATTGGGTAAAATCACAGTCATCAGGCAAAGAGGTGCTCATATAATTAGGAAATCTTGAGTGCGCCTTTGAACGAAATGGATTTGTGTCGGCTGCCGGTTGAGAACCTCGTTGGATCGCAGCGCTGTTCGAAATCGTAGTGTATCGAATTTATTGGCAGATATACAGTCACAGCGTCTCAAGTTCATTTATTCAACCTGATTCTACATTAGATTTTCACCTTTCCCATAATTTTTCCCCAGAATCTTCCCCGTGGGTAATATGATGATTGGCAGTTACGTGGAAGGTTTGGGAGTAACCTGCAGGTCTTAATCTGGGTAACGGTTCGACATCTGGTCAGGACCAAAACCCCAGTGTTGTTTTTTCGCATCCTTATGTCGAACTACGGTGAGTCCATAAAGAATTATGACTGTAAAAGCCTATAATAGGGATCACACTTCCATACCAATGTTTTCCACAGATATTTCGGTGTGCTATCCCAAAAGTGGGAATTGAATGACTGGTACCCTTTTAAAAGGTCTCCAGCCGATCAGGTTGACAATTAGACGTCAAACAACGCTGTACCTCTGCTGTGTGTTTAGTAATGTCTTGGAAGGTTCGAGGGTGACTGGCAATTTTCGTTTCGGTGGATGGTTCTATGCTGGTAGATTAAGATGTGAAGGTGACGTAAGGGAAGTACGGGATTGAAGGAACGTTGTCACAAAATGCTTCATACACCCAAAAGTGATTTTTGAAGCAGCATCAATGAAACTGACTATGTTAGACGAATGAGGTTCCGCAGCAGCGTACACGTGTGAAAAAAACATCATCAACAACACCTATGAGCCTGACCACAAGGTACCGTGGCTCGAGCTGCCACTCACCTCAACAGTGACGTGGAATATCCTAGAAGAAAACGTCCTTGATAATGTTGAAATTTCATAAAAGAAGACTAAGCGGAAGAATTAGAAACGGTATGGATGCAGGTATCATTGACTGCGTGACACCGTCGTGTCGGATAGCGCTCCAAACCAGTGATTTGAGTGATCACGAGGATCGCAGCCAAGCAGGTAACACTTACCCACTATGCTCAGTGGAACAATCATAGTCTTCATATTTCGTGACCACGTTGTTGTGTGTTCACCACGCGGTTTTACCCGACTGTTAACTGTATCAATATATAATGCCCGATACGGTAAACGTTCAGCGGGCATACGGAGTAGGCGACCCAACCAGCGTAGACTGTGTAGCGTCAGTAGTTGACTAATCGCAGGGTGCATCGCCAGCGTTCCCGGAACAGGCGCCGCCGAACGGCCGTATTGCTCATGCTATTAGTCCACTTGGTGTGGGAGAACTCGCGGAGACAAACACAAGTCTGTTGACATCTACGTTGCGAATAGGCCACGTTTCCGAACTATAGAGCAAAACAGAACGTACACACGCATTATACACTCTCCAATTTAGCGACAACCGAACGTCTTTTCAGCTCCACAGATGACGCAGTTCGGCAAAGGCAACTCTTGTCTTTATCATTCTCGCTAATATCTCATCACTACTACTACAAGCTGACAAGATATTGCTATCCAAGAATGTGAAACTACGCACAGTCTGCAGCGGATTGCCTGCAATGAAGAAAGTGAGAGTGGAAATGCCCCAGCCTTGAAGCAGCACTGTCCACTTTAAAGGTGCGAAGTGCATTCCATACAAACCAGCCCGGGCATTCACCTTGTTCAGCATGGTATCCATGTCATCAATAGAGGGGCTCATGAAGATAATGTCGTCACCATACTCTAGACCGGCCAACCTAGCGTCAGGAAGAAGCTCAACATCAAGTTCATTGGACTACTCAAATGCACTCTCCAGAATGTCGTCCATGACAAACTTGAAGAGGAAGGGAGATATCGAACATCTATGATGAACAACATTAGAAGTGATGAACGCCCGAAACAGCTTTCTGTAAACATTCACCTTGCTGGCAGAGTGAGCATACAGTGATCTCGACATATTCACGTATTTCCCTGGTACTCCCTGAAGAAGAGCAGTTCGAGAGAAAGTTACGGTTAACGGAATCGAAAGCACCCTTTAGGTCTGAAGAGATCACGACCGTCGCGTGTTTATGAGAGTGCCGATGCTCCAAGATCTGTCACAAAGTCAAAATGTGATCAATGCACTCTAGACCGGATCGGAGACCTGTCTGTTCACCTATCCGACTTTCTTCGGACCACGAAAAAAAAGACCATTAAGTAACCCGGATGCAACAAACACTAGACTGATGTCTCTGGGGTTGTCACGTAGACTCAGGCTCTCTTTTTACAATCGGAAATTACTGTTGATAAGCGCCATTCGCGAGACACATTTTCAATTTCAGTCAGTTCTGATATTAACCTCTCCTCATCATCTTGGAAAGGAGAAGGAAGGAGGTGATCTGATTCAAGAACCTTGCTACGCTTCACTAGCTTAAACTCCAGAGCCAATTCTGCTTCCGACAGTGTTCCACTTGGAACATAATAACTGACTACTAGGGCCTTATCGTCTACATGGTTTGGCTGAGGCCAGCTGAACTATTCCTCAAAATGCTCAGCCCGTTTGTCAAGTCGGAGCGATTGGCTGATGATTAATTAACCATGTTTTATACACATGGTCTCACTTACACCGACTCGGCGGCCTGTACAACCACGGATTAGGAAAAAAGGTTTTCCGCAAATACCAGAAAATAAAAAAGTTTTTCCATCTCTTTCGACTTTTAGACTAGGTAGAGCTCACAGTTTTGTGCAAACGTTAGGTCAGCTTGCATTCAGGTTCTTGACCGTGGTCGTTATGCTCAGAGCCAGGTGGAATCGATCGACGCTTATGCATGAGGATTATCGACATACCGGAAATCCGGTTTTATCGCAAATGAACAGCACCTTTGGAACATACCTCTTCACAAAATGTTTCCGTAGCTGCTGCGATTTGTTCAGTGTTCTTTCACCTAACATGGACTGGGCAATATGTTCACCAATGCTTCCTGGTAGGCGTTTTTCATATTTTCATCGCTCGAATGCCAATTAATTATTTTGTATTTACAAGCGCATGTCCTCTGGGTAAATAGCAAAATAAAACAAGTATGTACAACGGCGTGTTATGATTGCAGATGATTGCTCCAAAGTATACGACAAGGTTTGACAGATTGGCGCCACTTGTAACTGACTGTAATATGATCCAACTGTGTCCACGGTTGAGAAACACACGGAGGTCCTCATGTAACACTGTACCTTTTCCTGTGTTGGAATGAAATGCTCGAAATATACAGAAGGTAGGATGCACACAGCTGCCGCAATCGTCAAGAGCAGATGTATTTTGGGAGAAACGAATTCTAATGTGCAACATAAACTATGATGGATCAAGTGTCCCGCGTCATATGCTTTTTGCAAGGCCTGGTTTAAGCCAGACGTGGTTGGTGTGCTCAAAACATCAGTTTAAAAGATACAGAGGTTGGAATCCAAGTTGTGTCCGCAGAGTGTCAAGGGTTTTCCGATTTGTGGTTGAAAAACAAAGTTCGTCTGCAACTAAACGGTATAGAACAGTGATACAGAATGGAAGTCAATATTCTTCTTTGAAACCCTGTTTACTTCTGATTCAGCTATCTGTTCTTTCCATCTGTTGTAGCCCCTCTACCTTGGGTGTAGTGAGTGAGCACACACATGGTTAACAGCCGGTATTGGCGATTCTAAATTCTTTCCGAGTAGAAGGTCATTAACACCGATGAATCGAAACTATTGGTATGAAAGTGTACAACCATCCAACATATGAGGCATACTCAGCAACCACAGAGCGAATTTTTAACAATCTAGAGAACCGTGAAACCGGATAAATCATTGCTACTACTGACATCATACATCATGTCTAGTGGAAAATGATACAGTACACAAATATGAATCGTACGAGGGTGAATAATAGCATCTCTGTATGATTCAACATGATGGACGCCGTAAGTTTCTGCATTTGATGTGTATATCAAATTTGATGATACTTATGGAATAACTGCATACTGTCTAATACCAACCGTGATTTGTTCAGAAATTACTGTGTATTTAGCAGTAACCCGATCTACAAAGTATAGGGATACCAAACAAGTTCTATCGATGCTACTCTCCACTCAACACCTTTCCCCTAAGTTATTTCAAACTCGATGGTACATAGGTCATCAAATTATGAATTCTGCCATTCATTTTAAGAAGCCCTTTTAATTTCGACACTTTTCGAAACAAAGTTGAAACAAAATTCGCAACACGCTCTAGACAGTAGCAGTCAGATGACAATCTCAAAAATGTCAACATTTGACAAGTCTGACGAAGGAAATACGCGATGAAGTCACTATAATCGGAAAAACAGCGCACCATCTGCAATGTATGATATTGTACAGTGGCTGGCAGAATAATAATGAATTCAGTCTGTTTGTTACATTTCTGTCTGTAATTTCCCAGGAATTGATTGAATGGACTTGTAACAATGCATTCTGCATTCGAATGTATACTAGTTGACAGCCGGATTACAGTAGGTGATGAAAGGACATACATCGCATGAAAAGTCTACGAACACACGTTTTAGAGAATTCCATCAAAAGATCAATGTACTTTTAAAAACTAGATAATACGTTGATTAATAGGTGAGGATTGATCAGCTACCTTTCGGGCATGTGTTTCGAACTTACAAGCTAATGAGGTAGTGTGGACAGTCTATCAACTCAAAATAGATATAAATGATGGGAATGCAGAGGACCAGGGAATTCAGATGGCCGAATGAACCTCATACGACAACATGACGCAGAATGACGTAATCAAACCGCGATCATTTCAGCCGTCGCAATAGTTCGAAGTTGTACTGGCCCTGGCTAACATTTTGGCGCATCGTAGATGACCCCCAAGAGATTGTCTATAGTTCAAACTGTCTGCCAGATGATCCACAATGATACTGGTTATCGAGTAATTGGCTCCACTCTCAATTCATTCTAGGTAGTATGTCCTTATGTGTTTACCAAGCCGTCCCGTTGTGCGCCAAACGTATGTCGCTAGGCGTCAACGACAGAATATATAAACAGCAGCACTTAGGGAGTGGATAGATATCCTACTAATAGATAGCATGCGAGTGTTCGTGAACCCAGATCGCAATGTCGAGTCCGGAAAGGCCCTCGGTAGTGCATTATAGAGTTTACGCTTGAGAAGGTCCGCTACTAAGTCGTCCATAAGAGACAGATTGATGAACAAGTGAGCCGAAGAACTAACTGCGTCAGATACACGGTTGGTAACCTAACCTCAGATGTACCGATGTACTTACGATAGAAAGTTAACGATTTCCATCAATGACATGTATGTGAACAGTGAGGTGACATCAAGCGAGCGTATAAATATGATACTGTCATACACTGTTGCACGCTGACACGGACGTGAATGTGTACGTCTTAAAATGCGAAGAACTTGTTGTGCGACACCAAGATAATGAGTACCTCTAAGGTCTAGTGTCAAGAGTCAGCAAAGAAGAGCAACGGCAAAAAACCCGTATATCTTACAGGTTTAGTGGGCCTAATATTAATTCACCTGTTGTCAAATGAACAATCACAAGTAGCACATTAACTCCAATGATCCCTATATATATATAAAATGTAGATTGGTCGAAGCGAACCGACGCGGAAAGAAATATGTGCACAATTCATTTCCTATCATCCGTAGAACACGTAAAAGAGAATATACACAGGTTACGGGGCAGGGCAGGATATTTAACATAATCAAAGCCAGAATGAGTTGCCACGCTTTATCGATACTCAACTGCGTACACAATACTGATTGATAAGGTTTGATAAACATCGTCAAGTTGAATGCTAACCACTTGAGGTTTCAAAAGCATAACCACAGTGAATGAGTTAGTGAGGTCAATCAAATTACCTGTTCTCAACAAATACCACGTAAATTACACGAGGAGTGTGAAAATGAAAGATCAAACTACACTACTCGTGAGTAATCAGGCAAACGTACGCTTTGAGGTATTGAAGTAATCGGGGGGGGGGGAATATCAGAAGAAAAATTCGAAGGTAACCTGTCAAAAATTGAAGTTTTATCATATACACAGAACTACCATTGCAAAGTTCATTACTTCGACAGTATTACTGTCTGCAAGTGAGTGTTTTCATGTTCGTTGTGGTTATGGAACACGTGTTACCTGTGTGGAATCACTCGCATCCTTGGGTCGCAACAGTAGCTGTGTTTAGAATAGGTGTATTTTATTCTTAGTCTTATGTTGCCACCGATCGTTATTGTGACATACTCTCAGACTAACCATAAAGGCACTAAAAATTATATTCCATACAGATGAATCTGCAATCTATGAGCTTTTTTGTCCACTACGAATACCTGGTGCCGATTTCATATCAGAGGGTCTTTAAGAAAGTCCCCTATTCTCTGAACGTCATCTGTCAGACAAACAATCCGCGTTTTGTGAAAAAGTATTTTCATAACATTGCACTTGCACAGGATTAGTATAGAATTGACAAAATGCAAGTAAGATCCACCCCAGGCCGATTCGCAATGGACTGCTTGCGGCAGTGTCATCAAAGATTGTAACTGCACTCTCAATATTATATAACACAAAACAGTCAGATTGGATAGCATAACGATAAAAGTTGTAGATACAATAGATGGCATTGACTATGTCATATGTAATTTAAGTGAGGCAGATCTGTCAACACTCGGACATTTTCGCTATCATCTCTGACCATGTGCGTTCCGCAGGTTGTCATGTGCAACCAATGACAACAAATGACATTTTTACACTTCGTGACACACGCACCTTACCCATTCTTTCTCTCAGAAGTGTCTTCAAAGGAAGTTTCCACCTCTCATTCTTTCAGTTAAAGAGTTACTGGCATCTTCCCCAGTCGGCTAAACAGTTTTTCTCGTGATCCTTTACTCGGCCAGTATAATAGTGGATCCATAGCCTATTTCTCCAGAGTTCACAGAAGAACAAGATATATGGAAACATAAAACTCTCTGTCACTTCATTTGTACAGAGGTTTGTTCAAAACTTTTCAGTTTCATGTTTATTCCAGTCACTGAAACTCATACTTTTCGATTTTTCTTACCGTTAAACATGTGATGACAATGATAGATGAAACGTCAAATTTGGGGAAATGTAAACTAAATTTATGACTAATAATGAACTGGATCGAAACAACCAATACCTGAACGTTCACCACTAAAGTCTATTTGTATCATCTTTTCTTTCGCCTATTGTTGACTTTTGGTTGCATTCGAACGCACCATTGTTTACAGCCAAAACATTACATTATTTCTCTTAGAAATACGTAGCTAAAAATGAGAAAACTGTCTTTGATTTAGTCAGTTTTTGGTCGTCTTTAATGACAGTTCCCACCATGTGCTCCTTTCGTGCATCCAACATATTCATGTAGAACAACAGACTCATCTGTTTACATTCGAACATTCGTGGTTCTACACACACATACACACACACATGCCGCAAATTATCGCCGAATCGGAATACAAAACACCTCTGTTTCATTCAGTTGCCACGCTCTATTATTCTACGTCCGTAAGACAGTGGAATTTCGCATATGCAATGTCACACAAGAAAAACATTTGGCGAGAAAAGCACGCACAAGGTTACTTCGTGGGTAGGTCGTTTTCGTATTTAAAAAAACGTTTGTACGCCAAGTTTAGACATCTACCGGATAAAATGAAGCGCAAGAATACTTTAATTGAGAGCGTTAATTTATAAATGAACTAGCTATGTTAACAAACATATATATAAAAATGCGTCTACAAATTAGTTAACTTGAAATGAACTAAAACTGTCCAGTTTCATGTGGTGGTGTTCTTGCGTGAATAGGAAGTGTTAAGGTGTTACTCAGCAGACATAATAGTTATGAGAAAAGGGTTATAACCCCAAAATAAATCAAGGCCTATCAACCAAGAAGTAATTAGACAAAACTAAGGTTAATATTTGTTGATGTTTTCAAGCAGCTTTTGGAAACACCGCTTAAGTAAGTTGCACGTAAGATCGAATAATCGAACACCTCTGGATAGAGACAATTTACAAGGATGCGCCATCCGTACAAGTCAATCGACTAATCACTCGACCGAACAACAAACGGCCCCTAGGAAGTCAATCGTCGGCTACTGTGAGAGCAACTGTGATGAATATAATCGACATTCAATGCAAGTCAGACGACAGATATTAGACAAAGCGTTTGAATGAGCGACCATGGCATATCATCATTATCGACATCCTCATCAGCAGCTGATGCCGAATGGTAAAACAACCATGAAAAGAAAAACATGCTTTAGTTTGAAAAAAACAAGGAAGAAGAGATGGGACCTAACATTCCACAAAAGCTTCGTCAAGCAGTTGAAGGCAAAGGATCTACACCCTATAACCAAGTTACAAATGAGAGCAAGACAGCATTTACAAAACAGTTAGATTGTGGTTTGCACCGTTCCTCTTCATAAACAGTAAGGGGATTACAAAAGTCCTCTACCTAAAAAATGATTGTTATCCACTACCAAATGTCTACGCTAAGAAATATCCATTACCGACGCAACAGGATACTGAAAACACATCTTCATTTAAGGGGCACGTGAAGCACACTAAACTCAACTTTGAACAGTCCAGTAAACGTTGGTTGATGTGCATCAGCAGACGTTAAATGAGCAGTGGACGAATGTGAGCAATAAACGAATGTGTACTTTGAATCTAAGACTACATAGAATTAACCAATGATGTGAATAAAATTAAATTTCAAAATTAACACACTTGAATCACACATGCTATAAACGAATCAAGTGTGACGTTTCACGTTTTAAAGCGGAGCGCTTCCATGGTACACAAAGAAGAGCGCAATGAGAATTAATTCTATCTGTACGAAGGACTTTGCCGTGATACAATGTACTGAATCGTTAATGTATACCGAACAGTCAAATAACTGAAAATTCCATAAGTAAATTTAAAGTGGTTCTGTCTGAATTTCAAGAAAAGCAATTATCCCAGTACAGCCGTCGTAGTCTTTGAGCCGATCTAGCTCACTTAGATAGAACCACTCCGAAAGCCGCAAGCCTAGGTAAACCGACTGGAGTAGTGTGATGAAAAAAAACATCACTATGGTTGGCGGCATCCGAAGCGGATAAGCCTGTCACAGTGACCTAAACCAAAGGACGCCTGCGTTTCAAACCATCATTACAAGTGGCTTGCGCTGCACCATTTGCGGATCCACTCACACACCACGTATCCGGTGTAAACCCAAAGGAATAAGACCAGTAGGTGTGTGAGTGAGGCCTTTGTGTCCAGCCGGCCAATGTTGGTTAGCCAACTGAATGGCTAGCAGGCAAAGAAAACCCTTATCTCTCGGAAACTAAACAGAGAGATTGCAGTGACAAGATGTTAACTGACAAGAAAGATATGCAAAATGTAATTCAAGAAGCATTTCAGCATACGTGTGCATTCTAGAGAGGATAAGAATGTAAAACAAAATTCAAAGTTAGCCTAGGAAAAGATCAGACAAACGATTCATCACCCAACATCAGTAACAACGTAAACATAGAAAAAACCTTAACAACAGCATGCGAAACAGACGTGGATTTAAGCGGAAACAAAGGGAACAACTCGCTAGAATCAAAAAAGCATCGAAATCGATTAAACCGACAGATATGAAGAGCAATCGAATAGGCGGGCAATATGAAGTGATGTTACAGTAAGGGTCTCCAGGGTCACCAGGACATTTAAGTAGGTTGTCCACAAAGAGAAACAAGAGTAGGCTGAATGCCTTCAGGCTACCCACAGCAAGAATGTTTTTTGCACACTTTGAGGACCAATATTCCATATATCAGAATACCGTATGTGAGAATGCACAGAAATGTAATTTTCAAACAGGTATCTACTGTGATCAGCAAATCACTCAACTTATCGATTCGCTAATATTCTCAGTGCGTCGTTTTATTCCCAATCTTCATTTTCTAGTGAGCTGTGACATTGTAGGAAACAAAGTTATTTCAGTTTTATAAAATATCATCAAGCATTAGCATAAATTTACGAAATCCCTTGTTGCGGTCCATGTTTAGAATTCAGCCTACCACAGTACGTCTTCCCACAATCGTCAACTGTAAGTTGGGAATCGTATGTGCCTGACTCCGGCCATTAGATGAGGCTATACGAAGCTTTCCGAATCAACCACAAGGTTCGTCCAGCCCACTTTGGAATTGTCACAGTGTAACTATTATCAGCACCAAACAACACTGGGATCTACAATCCATGTCTGTGTACGCAAAAACAATCTGTACAAACCATCCGCCTCTCTTGATCAGTTATCCCCAACCCAAGTAAAACAGGTGAGCCATTTGACATCGATGAATATGTGTCTTATGGCAAGCAAGTGTAACACTCTCATGTATCCATCAACACACTCATCCTACGGAAGTAGAATACAACCCCTCACATGTTTGTGATAGTCAATGGATTGTTTTACTTTTTCTGACTTTAGTGTACACTAAGGTTTCAGTTTTGGATGTGTGCGTTTGAAAACTGCATCCCTGTGCATTCTCACTTATAAAGTATGGATTTTGACCCTGTTTTCTTCTGTCAAACAAGGATGCCGGAAGCTAGATAGGAATATTTTAATATAATATAATAATTATAATATCATCTCATATGTGCTGTGCGATAATTCTCCATCTACAAAGACATCCGTCAACTGTACATACCATAGGTTAGTCGGCAACGATCACCTCTTTGTTCTACAAGCAGACCGGCTTCCGTCATCCTGCAGTACTTTCTGTAGATGAACGTTCAGGAGCCCTGGGTGATCCGCTGACAAGGCACACGTATCTCCGCAGACACACGGAACAGGTTCACGAAGGCAAATTGTACTGCATCAAAGGACAACATCGAAGTTGCGTTTGACCGAAATCGTCCAGAATATAGTAGCCAAACTAATTAATCCGAGTTGACTGCAGGTGAAAATTAGTTTGATGGAGTAACACTGCCGCAAGAAATGTCCGCACCCACTTACACTGTAAACCGCCATGAATGATCATCATCATCATAACAGCCATGAGCCTGACCAAAATGTACTGTCGCTCGGGCCGCCGCTCACATCAACAATGACGTGGAATAGCCTAGAAGAAAACGTAACTGGGAAGGTCGAAAATCAATAAAAGAAGACTAAGCGGAAGAACTAGATATGGTACGGATACAGGTACGACATTGACTGCGACACACCGCCATCTCGGATAGCGTCTCTAACCAACGGTTTGAGTGATCACGAAGACCCCATCCAGGCAGGCGACACCTACCCACTTTGCTCAATGGAGCAGACAGGGTCGTCATATTTCATGACCACGTTGTTGGTTGACCACCACGCGGTTTTACCCAGCTGTTGGTGGTCTCAGTATATAATGCCTGGTACGATAAACGATCAGATAACATACAGAGTACATGACTCAACCATCGTAAGCTGTGCAACGTAATTAGTTGACCAATTGATCGCGCATTCGGAGCATTCCGGAATACGCGTCGGTGAACGGCCACATTGCTCACGCGATCAGTCCACTTAATATGGGCCAATTGGCGAAGAGAACGATGGTCAAACACAGCAAGTCTGTTGACATCTTCTTTGTGAACAGGGCACGTTTCCGAACTATAGAGCAAAACAGAACGTACACAAGCATTATATACTCTTTCTTTCATCGACAACCGAACGTCTTTTCAACGCCACAGATGACGCAGTCTGGCAAAGGAAACTGGTGCCTTTGCAATCCTCGCTGATATCTCATCAGCAATATTACAGGCTGACGAGATGGTGAAATTAGATGTAAAAGTGGCTACTCAGTAGTAAGGAGATAATGTGTGCGGAATAATAATAACTCACAATTTGTTACTCATCAACTGAGAATAGATAGAAAAATATGCTGAGATATTGTGTAATAACAGATCAATAAGTTGGATCAGAAAGAGGTTTCTCAAACAGAAAACTCTCGTTTGAATTAAGCTAACAGTGTAACAGTAAGGTGAGTAGAATATATCACAGAGTTAATTCGTGACCGATTAACAGTCATCCATAGATTGACTTCTTGACTGTCTTGAACGCATAAAGGAAATCTTACCGTTCAACCTGTATGAGCATTACAGAAAATCCTGTAGAATACGTCAGATGATTGAAACAGTGTGAAAGTAGTCAGTTCTGCCCCTTCATAATGGTAAAATCAACTATACCATTGGCATCGCTGATAAGTGAAAGATAAATCATACATTATACCACCGTCACTGAAAAAGTAAGTTATTCACAACGATGTTACCGGGAATGCTACACTATATTGTTGAATTCACAGCTTTTTAACAAATCCATGAAAAAAGGTTAACTGAGAATCAGAACTCATCAGTTAAAGCATTAAGCACGATTTTGCTTTGTTTGACAATGGGCTAGCACGCATAAACGGGTGCTTAAAGCCAAATACGTCAATGAGCATAGCACTCGCAATCTGCCCCATCTTGTAATTCGGTTTTTTCAAACATGCAGAGAATGTTGTCTTAAAAGCACACTAAAGGTAGGTCATGGATAGAATATCAATGATACCCCTATAGCGTATCATTAGAGAACCGGAGTCAATATGTAACAAAACTTATGTACAGGTTATCGGAATTATCACACAGGTTTCGTGCGCTGCGTATGAGTCAAAAGCTCACCCTTGTTTGATAATCGGAATATGTAATTTCTAACTCTTGCAATGTGTTTATCATCGTACCATTTTGAGAGTAAGTCGCCAACTACGGCCGTATGTAGACAATGTAGACAGGATACATAGTACAAATAGTCCGTTAGACAATCGACGGAATATCGTCTGATTTTTAAACGATTACCATCCGCTCTCACAGTTGATCGACACTCGATTTTAAACGACAGGAAATACTGTCGTGTAGCAAAGAGACTTTATGTCACAAGATACTTACTGCCTTATCACAAAAGTAACCACACGCTAGAAAGATACTGATGTGTAGTGAAAAATTCGAGTAGAACTGAACCGGAGCTAGAAACGGTGAATATGCTCACATAAATGGGTCATTTATATAACAATTTCTTACGCAAACACAGTCAATGGGAAAATCCAAACATTTATTCAGAGAACCCTTCGTGTGGTCTATTGAGCAAAAAAAAGTGTGCATTGGGCACTCACAGCTGTGGACAAGTCAAACATTTCTAGAAGCCGTCAAAATCACTATAATTATTAAGCATAAATTAAGGTTTAATACACAACCCAAAAAGTTGACACAAACCACTTGAATTTTTGACAACGTCGTTTGCATGGCTTATTATATTCCATACTGGAAATACTGATTATTTTGCAATCACTTAAGTAATTAGTCAGTGTTAAGTTTATGTTTAATTTACTTCGCAACTGTAAAAGCGCATGATTGATCAGAAAACAGTGGACCGCAAACTTTCTCATTTTTCGCCATCACTCCATCACTGTCACCAGTCCCAAAGTCAGAAATGCCAATGTTATCGAGAACTGCTGCAATAACAGTCGGTAAACTGCGCCATGAGCCCAGAAATGATCGATTAAAAGTGGCTGTTAAATAGTTAGCTGTGAATATCGCTCAAGTTCCATGTGAATCTATAAGGTGTTCAACTGAAAAATTGGATATTTTGTTTACACACCGATCACATGCGTGTGTGACAGGTGGCATAGTGGTAAAAGAATTCCCAACATAGTTTATACCCTGAATTCACTCCCTAAAAATGTAACTGATGGTACTTTTGACTGATCAGAACTTCGATTTGTGGATGTTCATGACCGGAAGTCGAAGGACGTATACAACAAAAATGGAGTGATCGAATGACATAATTGCATTCAACATCGAGTTCGATTGCCAAATAAAAAGACATCAAGATAACGTTCGTAACTAGCAGAAAAATTAGGTAGACAAATGAGCAGTCACTGAAACTGATAGGTTTTGTTATCTTGTAGGAGAGAGGAGTGGACATTTCATCAACCATTTGTGAATGATGCTGCCAATTGAACCGTTAACTGAAAACGATGGAAACTTGAATGATTGCGAATAACAGAGGAAGTTATGTACATCGTTCTATTAAAGCAAAATATCACAAACAGTAGACATCCGTTTGAGCTCATAAGTAGAAATTCGTCAAGTAGTGAATACTACTCTTCTTATCGATTACCATCTAAAAAAAATCGAAACGGCCCACTCAGATCTTGTTCAAAATCACAAGCTGTACACAATACTAGTTGATATTAAATATGTTCAGACAAAAACAAACGTTGTCACATCAAATCAAAGACGATAATGGAGGAGGAATGAAGTTCGTTCTCAACCAGGAGCCCAATATGAACCCGCTTGATCACTGTTATGACACTGTATGACACTGGAAACCAACGAACTGCAACACAAACTTTCAATCCCCAATAAAGCAGACAGCAAACATATAGAACATTCACGATTGATGTAAACAACAACAATACAGCACATGTCGTGATGATGTGGTCACCTGTTAGCACGGTCGGAAAATTTGCAAAACCGAATAAAGTAATTTACGTATCAAACATGTGGCGAAGACAAAACCTCGGTAGATGTGATCAAAAATTCTGAACCCTGTAAACAAAAAGAGCACTATTTCAACCATTTTCCCACAACGTCTTCATAAGTCACTTTCACATTTGCTTCTTATACGTTTCGGTATTTATCGACAATGTATACAAAACAACACACGATGACCTTGATGAGAGAAAGTCCTCGTATTTGACAAGCTGAAATGGATGTTCTGTAGAATGAATGAGTGAACGCCAACCATTAGCCTACAGCTAACTCAGGTAGCGATTTAGAAATGAGTTACCAACCAAACAGGTCTTTGTGCTGAGATTACTTGTCCAAGTGTGGTAAATTAGTCAGTGAAGAAGAAATATAGCAGAACACTACGATGTTACATTTTTATGATTTTAGTGTGAATTGGTCAAGTGGACACATTTTCGGACAGAAAGTTGTGATAGTTGCTTGTAAGTTTGATAATACCACTTTTGTGAAACAACAGAGAGATGACCGAACGGGTTCGAAATAACATGTGCGCGGAGAATCGCAAGACAATAATTACCACGCGGCTTCAAGGTGTAATATCCCACCCAGCTACCACCGTCTAACAGTGGAATTCGCGTATGTTTGCAATGCCGAAGAGATAGATGTATGCGCAAAGTGTAGGATGGAAATTCCGGAAGATTCGCTAGAGTTGAGCCACGACGAAGAAGTTACGTCAAGGGAACCATTGATTTTGGTCGCCTTACAAGGCAGCCAACAGTTGTGTGCATTATGGAAAACTTGCACATTGCGTTAATCTGTGTACGGAATTTCTAAAAATGTACATAGTGGTTTTCTGCTGCCAAGAGGGATCCGTGATTTTTTCAAGGGGGAAAGAAATTTGAAAAACATTTGTCAAGCTTTACAACAATGTAAGTAGATGCAATTATTTCTTCTCCAAAGTATTAGATAAAGTTGGTTAACGCGGCTAAAGTGAGCTGAATAAAAATGATCATCAACAACAACCATAATCATAATAATCACACGTCAACCTAGATCGTACGGGAGCATGATGAGGTCAACTTGAACGAGAATTGAAATCGGCACATATAACCGTTAACAACATTGGAACTCACGAGAAGTTCACATATGAAAGAAGATATGTTCAAGCAATCAAATAGTGGAATGTAGATTAAAGGAAACTATCCTTAAACTAAGCACACATGAATCATTAAAATGTTGATGTCATTCAACAAAACCAAGAGAAGTTCGGCTCGCGATGAACGTCAGCAATATCTGTATCTATATTCCACACATCTGTAAAGATGAGTAAGAGTACGCACTCAACCGACTATATCGATCATTAGGAAGTTTCGAAAGAAGAAAACCTTACATTCTATCCAACAAGTGTTCGCAATTAGAATTTCTACTAATCCGCCTATGTTTAGCATTGAGGAGAAAGACCGAGCACTTATCGCGAGAATGTGTTGCAAATGAGTTCGAAACGAACACGTGCCATACACTCGAGTTTCCCAAACCATCTGTGAGTACAAAAATATCAACCTTGTTATATCTACTTATGTCCGCGATCAAGTTAACAAAACGGGATGAGCTCTGAATACGGTGTCTAAACCGGAGAATCAACACATGATGGACGTTGATGTATCACGTGTGTACGCGAGTGCATAAACATGCACGTCTGTAAAAGCAAAGGATACGTGTGTGTGTGTGTGTGTGTGTGACCATGAATGTTATCAACAGAAGGGATAAATCGCTGAAATGATACGATGATGTCGAACGATAAACAACATTTCGTCGTGACACACGTACAGGAACAACTTGAGTTGACAACTGAGGCTGCAAACCAGGTGATCAATCTGTCAGCAACCTAGCTGTTCATTTAGAATACCGTTACAAAGAGGATCAATAAGTGTGAGAATGCAGGTAGAATGTAATGAAATGCGCCGAAGTATGGCCGATTATCCGGAAGGAAGAAGTAATACAATGAATAGAACTAGCGAACAATGAAATACACAACATGAGGGGGTAAAACCAATCTATTAACCACACTCTAAAGAGAAGAAAATATCATGCAAAGAATGTTGACAAACTAGGTAACGCAATTTCGAGTTCGCAATACGTTTGCTAATACAGGTTACGCAGAAATAATCCCAACCAATCAAGATCATCGAAAATCGAAAGTGGCATAACGTGTGCAAACCTGGGGTAGTGGTACATGATGATCAGTAACGGGTTAAGGTCCAGTGTCTGTTAATTTGTTTCACTGCAGTTATCAAGTGATGTATTAATCTCAATGCTGCAGGCGATTCAGTTCACAATGATTAGGTGTTCGGCTCAAAAAATCATAGTGACAAGCTTAGATTGGACGAAAAGAATAGGTAATTTGCTTAGAAGAGTAGCGTTACTGATTACTGACCGATCAAACGTATATGGCAGTACCACTCAACCATAGACTGTTAAGAATTTTACATTTCTCAGCCAGGTAACGATACACTTCAATACCCAAGCAGTAACTAACTGATGTTGATCACTTGACAGTGTATCTCGAATTCCATACCCAAGGTTCTAAAAGCACGTTAACGGGTTGGTATTTGAAGAATGCATTAGAGTCAATGAATCAAAAAAGATGACACCGTTTTACATACAGAGGTGTGTGAAATACTCTCTTTATCGCCAGGCATCATGGTTACTCAAACAGTGACTCTTCCCATGAGTAGAAAATAGTGCACAATTAATTATATTTATTTAAAAAATAACTTCATTCGATCGGATAGGTAAATTGTGTGCTCTGTGCACACAAACAATGAATTTAAAACACGTTGTGACACACATAGAGTGTCCAATGGTTTGACTGGTTTCAGAATAATAGCAGTAAGCAAAAACGGTATTGCTGTAGCAATAAACTTTTGGTGGTCAACAGACCTTGTAACCATAACAGTCACGAGGTTTTGTGCACAAAATGAGTACAAACAAATGAATATTAAGTGAACATCGAACACAACTGATTACAGTTGTCACATTCATTTAGACATTACAGTCCACCCTCTTCGAAAAAAAGCGCAATACTCGAGTCTCGTTCCTATCAGAACGAGTACGTAGTGCATAGCCTTGACACGATCGGGAGTTGAAGTTCGGACACCATCGTAGCCACATTCGTTTGAGAGTGATGTCTAACCAAAAAAACCCTCACTACTCGCCAGTATAGGAAACAGACCAAAATTAATATGTACTCCACGGGTTAGGATGTCTCAAAGATGTATTGTCAGTTCAAAGGTTTATTATACAATGTTGACAAATTTTGCACAAATAAATGTCAGAATTCATACTGAAAACCATGAAAAATTACTTTTTGATTGCTGTTAATGCAACATTATTGGATGAACACATTCGCAGAGTTTCACGACCACAAATGAAGATATTACGAATCGGAAAGACGCAAATACAATGGCCGTGGATGTCAGTCAACCAAAGGGATCATCTTACCATTTACGGATTATAACGCCGTTCGCCGTGAGTACGTTATAATGAGCACACCATGGCTACTTAACGTACGTAGTATGCGGTCACTGAAATCTGTCCAAGCTCCAGACACATACAACAACAAAAACGTAACAATAGTCGACAGTGAACTTTAACTGCCACAAATCCAAAACAGGCTGCCTATAAATATATGAGAGTGTGGATGAAACCAAATGTCTAACAAAGCCTGTGTGTAAACTCGAGTGTTCAACAACAAGGCTCATGCACTTTGCGAACAAATGACTGTGAGGTAGCTCTCCATACGACTGCTACTGCCCAGCTACATTACCCACTCATGTTTCAGAAATCACTTGGCCAAACAAAGACAGCATTCACATCACCGTAGCTAATAAGCTGATATCGAACCTAACGTTTCTCACCACAGGCATTTAGCCATAAGAGGCTGAATTCGGCCTATAGTGGCTAAGCTACTAGTAACCGTCTGTATTTCTCTGTCATATTATTACTAAAAATAACCTAGGTTAAAGAAGATCGTTTTAGTCTGGAAAAAGTGCAAGTTTACATCCCATTTCCATGCCTGATGCGGATCCCAATTACGGTTGTGCTGTCTAGAAATTATTTGCAAAATTGTAGATTCCAGCAATGATTCGGTTTTAGCAATCTGACAACAATCATGGATGCAATATATCACACGACAGCATGATTCGCATGATGTAAAACTTATAAATTAAATTTAGAGTACTTTTTGTAATGTTAGTTTAGTGGACCATCCCGACTGTTAATAGAACGGTCAAAGAACGGTGGTCCTGGTTGACGAGCAATGCAACCTCAAGCACAATAATAACATCAGGGGAAATAACTCACAGGATCATCAGCTCACTTGGCTGTAAGCTACTATTACATCGTTCGATGTGATTAGTTCAGTGAACATATAAAAAAAATTGGTCAAGTAGGAATCACAATGTAGACCACATCTAACGACTCTAGTTGTCTGAGTTGAAAATCTAGTACGAGAAGAACCCTTTGCCCATGCCTCTTCCTATGATCTTAAAGTCAAAAATAAACCAGAAACAAGCGTCATTTTAGAGAAGAAACTTGGAAAAATGCATGGCATGACAACTAGAGACCACGCGATAAACACTGATCAACTTAGAATTGGATACCCCAGAAGACATATTCAGCACAAACAAGGAATTCACATCCGACTTTTACAGCTTTGCCTGAGAAACCGTTATCGTTATCATTAACACTGATCAGAAGGCAACTCATTTCTGGAACAGATATATAGAATCGTGCACACGTCAAACGATACTCTGAATTCATCTTTCGATCAATTCGTTCAAGGATAAACGAGTAAACGAACAAGTCAAGTTTGACTCACTCGAATGTAGTCCGGTGGCGAGAATAGCCAGCTAACTGTTCATCCACTCCAGTTCCTAGAAAAACTACCTAAAATTGTGAACAAGAAAACGAATGAACAAAAGCAACCATTTTAAAAGAAAACAGGCATAGCCAGCAAATTATAAACAGAATTGAGGTGCTATGTCAGTGGAATCAGACAATCTCTGTCCAAATTGTTTGAAAGTGGATAAATTCAACCACATACGTCTGACGGAAACCAATATTTTTGTGCACAAAGTGGTCGTAATGACGATCCAAGCAGGAACAGCGAGTCGATGAAACTAAGAGCAAACCTGTTGGTTAAAGAACCAGTCACATCCAATCCATGCCATCTACTTTATTTAACAGACGCGTATCGACTAACATTCCAACCTCCGCCACATTCTCACAGTATGACCTAAAATGCGCCTGGCTCTTGTCAACATCGGTTTCTATTGCCTCATCAGTACACTGTTCATAGCATTCTTCTGTTAGAATGACTAAATGATTGAAGTTGATGCAAAATTCCATCAAATTTTTGAACGACATTCATCATCATCATGATGAACATCATCATAGAAAGCAATACATCAGTGGTTCACACTGATGCTTAATTGCCACACAACCACAAAGAAAAATCCACGTGCAGGAAGACAGAAGAAAACAGAAAGGGACGGGAAGAGACCTAACTACTGAAAAACAGCTTTGTCTCCATTCGAATATTCAGCATCAAGGTACTATATCTTACAAACAAATAACTAAGCTGTAAGTGAAAGTAAGGCGCCATCAGCAAGACATCTTCCTCACGGCTTACGCTGACCCGCGTCATTAAGTGCACTCATTTCACAGACAACTCGGACAAACAACAACATTTACGCCACTGAGCTCGGTTAGCCACCATCTCACCTAAAGTTTCAAGCCATCGACTCTGTGAGTCACGAGGGCTCCTGCCCGGGCGAAGAACCCGATCCACAGTGCCCAATCCCTTCGTGAACGATTTCATTTGTCTACTCCAGGTCATCATCTATCCACCTCGTATCGTACGGTAATCGGTCGAAGCGTCGGCAAACAGTGCTCGGTGTGGCAGACGACTAGTTGACATCCTCAGCACATGGTCTAACCATCTAAGTCTGTGCAAATGTAGTGACTGAATAAAAGAACTCGTTTGACAATCAGTGCCAAATACCTGCTTCCTGACCTCCTCGTTGCTTACTCGCTGGTGCCACCCGATACGAGCGATTGAACGCAAACATCGGTGGTCAAACACCTGAAGACGGTTCACGTCTTCTACCCTGAGCGGCCAGGTTTCGCTGGCGTAAAGTAATACAGCCCTCACTGTTGTCTGATATACGCGACCCTTAGGCTTCAGAGAGATACCTCTCTGTTGCCATAAGTGTCTCAGATTAGTAAACATCGCCCTAGCCTTAGAAATACGCGCCTCTATTTCATTCCCTATACCTCCGCCGCCGCCACCGCTGATGCAGCTTCCCAGATATACAAACCGGTCAACAACTTCCATGGCTTCATTATCTAACACTAACTCTACGTAATCACAGCAATCTTGCAGAAGTACTTTGCATTTCGAGGCTGCAAAACGCATTCCAAAGTACTTAGCAGAACGCGAAATGGCGTACAGCGTTGTTTACGCCGGGTGAATGTTGTCAAACAGCAACACCTTATCGTCAGCATAATCAAGATCAGTCAGCCTTCCACCAGGTAGGAGGTCCACACCGGCATCATTTGAGTGACGCAAACAGTCCTCCATTATTTCGTCCATGACGAAATTAAAGAAAAATTATGGAAGCAGACTTCTTTGACAAACGCCGATCCTGGTGCTGAAACTGTCAGACAGCTCACCGTAAACCCTAACCAGAGCTGAAGTATGAGAATAAGGCGCGGACAGCATGTTCACATACTTGGTCGGTACACCCTTGCGTTTGAGCGACTCTAAAAGTGTAGATCGATCCACCGAATCGAAGATACCTTTATAGTCGAGAAATATGGCAATTGTTGGCCGGCGATATATATGACGCTGCTCCAAAATATGACGAAGGGTAAAAATATGATCTATACATCCCCGGCCAGGACGAAACCTTGCCTGTTGCTCCCTAATGCTTACTTCCCCAGCTACAGTGAGTCGTCAAAGTATAACGGATGTCAATACCCTAGTAATGACCAGGGTCAAACTAATTCCCCTATGGTTTTTGCAAGAGCTCCTGATATCGTTCTGGAATGCAGGAACTACTAACGCGTGACCCCAGCACGGAGGGATGGTTTCCGTCGTCCACACATGTTGAAACAACTGAGTCAAGGCCTCTACTAATGCTTCTCCACCTTCTATGGACGACTTTCAACTGGCACAAATACTCATTACATCACACTACCTCCAGCTTCCCACAACGGTAGGATGGGTTGGTAAGTTCCTGTGTGTAACTGGAGCTGTGGCTCGGGCCGACGTGAGCAACGGCAGTGGTGAAGAAAATCGAGGAGAAAGATTCCCCGAAAAGTATATGATAAACCAGGGAATAAAGACAACATATTTGGTGTACGACGATTACATTAACTAGCATCTGCTGTCATTGAAAAAAAACTCGATTGACTTTGTTGTTGCGCTTCCTGAAGTCCATTAAACATTTATGGATAACAGAGGACTTGAAAAGCAGTTTGTCACAATGACTACCACAAAGGTGTTAGACAGTTATTCGAACCTATAAGCAACGTGAACGTCGGAGACTCGAACCCAAGATCTGTGAACTCGTGTCGAAATGATAAATTACCTACCTATTCACTGGACAACGGGGTCGGGATTATCGTAGACACATGAAGGTGACTGAATTCTTTTTTGGTTGTTTCGTTACGTTTACTTATAAGCTGCAGTTGATTGAATGACTATAGTTGGCCTGTAAACTAACCAGAAGTCACTTCAACCACAGAATGAATTGAGAGGGGTTTATATGCGTAACTTGCCTCAGCAACTACTTCTACTTAGCCGTATGCCAACGATGACAAATCGAACCAACCACCTGTGAGTACGTGAGATCGGTAGTCCGGACAGCAGTACACAAAATAATTGGGTCGTGGTAACTGGAGTCGTAGGAAGGTAGGGGGTTTGTTTTCCTTAGGTGTTCCACTTTCCGTTCTCATTAAAAATACCAACTGTTTATGATTGGATTATAAGCTAATAAGTATTCCCCATGACCCCAGGAGGAGCTACGAGATGTTTAGAGAATAGATGCTTCGACTATCACTTTGATACTTACTCACAGGCTGTGGGTTTGATCCCTTGGAGTTCATGATGCTGATAGGATCCAAGCAGATCGAAGCAGTTATCAACCACTATGTTGGTGGTCAATGAAGGCAAGTGTTTACAGAGCAAGTCGAACCTTAGAAGTGGAATCGTGTCAGGTGCCCTAAACCACCTGACAGGAGCAGTCAAAGTAACAGGACCTGAAACACGAGTGTATTTTTGGTAGCCGATGTAGTCACCAATGGGCAATTATCATACTCATAAATGACCTCTGTACGATTAGAATGTCAGCCATATGGAAAGTTGTTTGCATTTGTTTCTCCTGTGACCAGAAATACACGTCAAAGTAAGTACGTGCTTTCGATACAGACACTCCAGACAGCTCAGTCCAACTCGTCACAAGAATGAAACCTCTCATTAAGTGCTTCGAGTTGACCAGTCTCATGTAACTTTCCATCCCATTCACACGTCTGCCCCATTTACGCCAGGCCATCTGAAAGCTTGTTCGTTAGGCTGAATCATGTTTAGCTCACGTATTAATCCTGTACTCCATGCCAAGTTTGTCATGTCCGCTCGTTATATATTGGAACAATGATACTTTCACCCCGCCCCGCAGGATGAACCTTCAAGAGACAAACATTCATCCAAGAGATGTATTTTAATTAGGCGCAGGATGTTTTGCATTAAGTAACTCCACCGAAGAAAATTTCAAGTCTCATACAGAAAAACATTTTGGGGGCTTGGACTGAGTCCAGTCCCCATTCAGCAAGAAACTACATGACTGCAATGGCGTATCAAACCCAATTCGCCCACGAATTGGCCGCAGGGTAGACCACTTACGTATATGAAAACGTTTGTGCATAATCTTCACATACTGATCTCGCGTCCTCAAACTCAGGTTACAATTAATGTGCGATCCAAGCTTAAGGCTTATTCAGGTGACCTTAAAAATGAGCAAGAAACAGAACAACTGTCCCTGAGCTAATCGAGTTCGATAGGTATTCTGGCATCTTGTGTGGAATCATTTTTTTCTACAGAGCTCATTAGAAGGAATGCACACTAAACCAGCACTCATCTAGTGAACACTGAGAGATATGAAGGGTGCCACTCGGTGATTACCTCTTGCATATGTGATTGGGGTGTTCGCAGTTGTATTGGCTTAGCTGCAATGTACATCAGGGCTGCACGAAACATACGTTTCTCATGTGTGACCATTTTTGGCAAACAAGAGTTTTCCCTCATGGTTATACGATAGTTAGACATTAGCATTAAACATTGATGTAATGGTAAAAAAAGTGATAAAATTACCAGGATTGAATAGAAAATAGTTTGAAAAAAAGAATTGCAACCCACCACACCTTTGCAGGAGAAGTATAGACAATCGAGCCAGTGGTGGAGTCATTGTCTGTCGCTCGGAAGGAACCATGTTCAGCGGACGCCGGAGTGTGTAGCAGACCTCGACCACGAGCAGCGAACCATGTGGCCAGACCCAGGCTGTCATCCAGTACGGTCAGTCGATTCGGCAAGAGTAGGCGTTTGATATACGTTGAACTGTGTAACCAAAAGAATATAGGCAGTAGGTTGACAGAGTAACTCTTGATGTCCATCATCCGATTCATCGAAACAGAAATCGGACATTTATATGTTTCAATTGGAAATTTAAAAGTGAAATGCACGAGTTCAAAGCTGTCAACTGACACCAAACTTCATAAATAAAACGGCACACATCCATTAGCATTTTTCTCCAAACAATGAGACTTTCCTAACTTGTCCAGGTGGGCCGACACGGAACGGACAAAAGAGAAAACGCATGATTTGAATTGACGTGAGAGTGTGTCAAAACGTGTAATCCACATACTGAATGACGCACAAGGCGTATGTGTCACCTGCTGCCTTGCGGTACAGGCTTTTGAGCCAAAGGCTTCGGTTGAGGGCCCTAATCGTTCTCCTGTCTAGGTCTGGGCGTCTTGGCAGTATCCTAAGCCCATAAAAACCATGACTATACAACAGAAACCAAATACTATACTGCATCGGCAGTCGCGCATGTTGAACCGGGTCACCCTATCAGCTGCACATGGCAGGGTGGATAGGCGAAAATCATCATCATCATAACAGCCATAAGCCTGACCAAAAGGTACAGCGGCTCGGGCTGCCGTTCACCTCAACAGTAACGTGGAATATCCTAGAACAAAACGTTACTAAGAAGGTTGAAAATTATTA
>LUCH01000410.1:186843-211323 GCA_013368495.1 Paragonimus heterotremus
GGTAAGCGAAATCCTGGTGGTCCAAAGCTGAGATACCAAGATGCTGTGCAGGTAAGTCTTTCACGTTGTAAAATTGATTTTAGATGTTGGGAAGACTTAGCGTTGAACCGGACTGCTTGGAGGAATACAATTCGGACGAATGCTTCAAGCGCACAAACACTTTTTACACATGCATAGTGTAGCGAAAAGGCGTCCAATAAAGCACAATCTTTATTGTCCAACTCGCTAGTTACCATGCCACACATGCGCTCGCGATTTTGAATCACAATTCCAGTCCACAACACCCCCCGGTTTCCGCTCACACGCCGTGTGCACTTCTACTCGGTTTGGGTGTGTGATTTACGCCTTCCATCCGGGGGTTTTCCGCCCGCTGTTCCTCGTCCGTTGATCCGATTTCGTTGAGCGATGGCTTGTCCGATCGCTCGTGCTGTCCTCCGTTCATCCACTGTGGGCTTTGACCGTACTCCACAGCCGTGTCCAGATATTCCTGAGAGTGTTGGAATAATCACGCCTTGAATTTGGTCATCCATCCTCTTTCGGCTGCCACGTCTCGCCCGTTGGTCCGATCCGGTCGAGCGATGACTCATCCGGTTGCACATGCCGTCCTCATCCGCTCGCTGTGGGGTTTTGAACGCACCTCTCCTCTGTGTTGAGGTATTCCACCGAGAGTTGGAATGCTCGCACTTCCTGCCTGACAGTTCATCACATTAGCAGTATGAAGATGGAACCACAAGTGGTATAGCGCAAATCATTTGTAGTAGCATATATGCGCCAACGTCGTTTTGGTCTCAGTTACCACGGCAGGCTAATGCGGACATGAATGCCGACAATCCATTATCAATTATTTATACCCTCTGTAGCAGACATGAGTAAATAATCAACTAGAGAAACAACATGAACCTGATGAACGTCGCTGGTAACTGGACGGAGATTGACCGACCCATAAGGATAGGAAGGTCTTATCACTCGACCATTAGTCTCATTAGCGTTGAACAAATGTTGATTCAAGTTTTACGTCACAGAGTGGTTGTTGTCGCATGTTGTGATCCGACTGACTACGTTAAATCGAAACATAGAAAAAGAAAACGAACAATGATTTACACTTTCAATCCGAGATCCAAACACAAGCTCAGATGCTCAGATACCTACGCACTGATGCATGATGTCACCTCGTTTGGTGATGAGACATTTGCAACCCAAACGTCAAGCTCCGCAAACAACCGCCATCAACCCGGGCTACGAACACCATCACTACTCTCAACAATGTCATCAAACTACTCACGTACAACAATAAAATCAATAAACACAAGCGTCTAACTGAATCAAAAGGCAGAGCATAAGTAACATTGATGTGCCATCCACAACTACCTGCGTTACAAAACGTCGCGTGAGCCGTCAGGTTCTCCTAGCCTGAACAACAGCAAACGGAATAACTGGAGCCCGAACCAGTGATTGCGTGTAACTGTCGGAACTCAGTGGTGTGCTTACGAATGATCGACAATCAGCTTAAACTATTTGAGCAATGGATCTGCAAACTGGAAGTGTTAGTTACAGTAACTTGTCAATGCACCCAGTGATGTAGTTAGAGGCTAATATAAGTGAACAGACAAAAGATACAGACCATGAGTCAGAATGACCGAGAGCAAAATACCCGCGTAGCCATGATGTCAGTTTAAGCTAGCTGTATGTCTGTACATGAAAAATGATACCAACACTACAACAAATAGACTTACTATGATTATAATTAGATTAATGGGCTTACCGAATTGTTCGAAGTTCCTCCAACGACACATCAACCTGAAGATATCGTGAACCGAAAAAACGATCAAACTCAATTGTAGTGAGTGTAAACAAGGTCCAAAACGGATTAACAAACAGCGCCATCACGCTAATTAGTGTTTCGATTGTGTATGTGCATGTGTAGGCACGAGGCGATATTGTTACGAGACACACACCTTGTATCGAAACCAGTAGGTCCATTCGGGGGCAAGCAGCTTTTGATGGATTAACAACTTCTGGCAAGTTACTTGTATTTGTGGAACACAAGGATGTGTGAATTGTGAAAGAACGTCAAGGGAAGAAAGTGAATTGATGAACTGTAATTTAAGAAGAGTGTTCCACATCTGAATTGTTTCGGTATAGAACAGTAGAGAAACAGCAAAAACTTCGATATCCTGAAGAAGAAAATTCACACTAATCTAATTCAATTTCTATTTTATTTCACACCTATAAACGCTCAAATACTTTTAGTTTTGACAAGTGACACGTTTGAGGTAGAACAGCAGACAAGACAGAACAATAGGAAGGCCATAAAATAGCAATCAAAATTTAAACTACATAAAAACGCGTGTTAATTGCTGATCTCTCCAATGGCAACCATACAGGCAAGCGCAGAGCTATGCCCATCAACACAAGGCCCGCCAAGTATGTAGTTCAATGCGCTTTCCTATGACAATCGGATGGTGATCGACTAACAAAACAGTCAACATGTACGAATCGTAAAGTCTGCTAGCAAAAATTAAACAGAAAATCGAGTGGAAAAGTAAGGTTCTCTAAACTCCGAAAAATGTATGGACTGAGGAAAGCGTGAAGACAGTGGATAATTGATGATAAAGCAGGATGATTAGTGAGACTAAATTTGACTAATAACGGGACGCACAAATAACTACAAGAAAACCGCGCTAAGGACAGACGAAAGTCGATCAACATTAACCGTTTTACCCAAACCTAAATAACCAGTGTAAATATGTTCACCGTACATAGTGATGTAAAGGCTGACGCAAATTCACTCGCTTATTCACACATAACACCCATAAACTATACAACAAAGTCCTGACTTTCAAGCCGTTGCTCACAGCACACACACACACAGTTGGTGGTATCCGCTTCGAATTAGCCTGCCACAGTGATCAAAACTAGAGGAAGTCTGTGTATGACACTCACCAAAAGTAGCTTGCGCTGCATCGCTAGCGGTTTCACCTACACTCCATGTATCTGTTGTAAACCGGAAAGTATATAACCAGGAGGTGTGTCAGTGCAGGTCGCCGTGGTCTAACCAGCTAATACTGGTTGGCCAGAAGGCAGATCAATATGGAAGTAAAATTCTTATCTCCCAGAAGAGAAAAATACTGAGACTAGAAACTTAAGATCACGTCTGTGACGAAAGGCGCATATATGTAATATATATAATATACATTGTACTATATATATACATATATATATATATATATTCGTATCAAGAAATGATTTCCGTCTATTGATGCACTACCTGCTTTCTCTTTCAGGAAGTTATGTCAGGGTGACCTCTTACCCTTCCTTTTCTTCAACTTTGTTGGTGCATTGTGTGACAAACGTCTCGTTTGTTTTTCGGCCAACTTAAACTCTTCTCCTTTCTATCTAGATTGCAATAATGTGTACTACTATAATGAACTGCTTCGTTTGATATATTCACATATATATGTGACAAGTGATTTACGCCTGGCGAACTCGTCCTTTCGTTGAGGAGTATACTACGAGTACGCTGAAAACCTACTAATTCGAGACCGCCAGTGCATTTGAGGTAGCATTTGCCACAACGTCAGATAGTAGTCCTGTCACGACCTATGGCATTTTTAGTTGCTTTGAGTACTGCATGCTTGAACTCACGGCCACTCGAGTGTCGCTCGATGTAACTTCGGATGTCCCTCCGGATCGTATTCCTCCACTCACCCGATGCCTTGTGTACAGGCTTCAGAGTCAAAGGCTTTGATTGACAATCTTAATCGTTCTTCTCTCTGAGTCCGAGCATCTTGGCAATAACTCAGCCCACAGATGACCAGTAGTGAGACGGTCTGGGTTGAGGTGACTCAAGACCGATTTACAAGCTAAAGGCTTATTTAAAATAACAACCTTGAATCGCAGCTTCTGATCACCCGCAGATCGTTTGATTGCTGTCAGTAACTCGTACAGCAAATGCTTCGGAATCTGCTCGTCACGCACTCTGCGGACTCAGCTGACTGAGTGTCAATATGGTCTTAAGCCCACCCGGTGAAGTAACTCAGTGTTCGGTACCATGTTCAAACACCGAACATCCAAAATGCGTCTTGATCTTCGTAGACGGAAATACCGCATACTTTGTTGATATGATATCGAAGTTTCACTGCTGGTCAACACCGTGGACAACATTATTGAGCGGTGGACAGGCAGCTTTGTTTTCATCTTCAGGCTGTGGATCTCAAAAACATGCCCTTCAAGACACCTACGAATAGCGCCAGCCTTCACCACACGAGCTCTCAAACCGCGTTCCATGGACATATCTGTCGACAGACTGCTACTCGAACGGCGGAAGTTTGAGCAGCTATCCACAATGTCTCCATTTATGCGGATTCTACGTGTAGGCAGCCCGTCCTCAGAGTTCTGAAGAACAACTTTTAACACTGCGGTCAAGTATGAACTGAACAAGGTGGAGGTTAAGACACAACCCCACTTCATATCAGTGACAAAGTTAAAATCATCAAGGGTTGATCCACACGACTGCACCTTCGCCCTCATACCCAAATGCAACAATCTAATCAAATTGACAAACTTACCTGGACATCCAAACTTACCAAGCACCGTCCACAGTGTCTCATAGCTCACGGAATCGAACGCATGAGAGTTACGGTTGGTAGCCACGGCAACTTTTGGCTACCTACATTTGTCTAGAACAATAAGGCGTTACCAGGTCACTTATCCACAGTTCTGCCTCAAGAGTAACAGAAGATTGCGCTTGTATTCATCATTGCTGATGACACGTTGGATGTGGTCGAGAATTCTACCTAGCTGCGTAGTCTAATGTTTAAAGCCCGATTGGTACCTATGAACCTGTGTCGTCAACTTGACAGTAGTCGTTCAGTGAAAGGGGGGGTGTACGAAGACTCAGTATGTTCAGATCTACCGTATGTCTGTGGAAGTTGGCTCACTCATTCAGGTGAAGTTCGTCAACTGCCTTTTTTGATCGTAGTGTAGTCGTAACACAGCACGTGTGCAACAAGAACACCGCATACGTAATGACATGGTTCGTCGGTGTACTTTTGGAATAGGTAAGTATAACTATCGCCAAACAGGTCTCGATGGATCGAACACATAACACGAATGCTAGCCTGTCGTTTGTAAAACGTACGTCTTCCGCACGACCTTGATTAGGCTGTAAATGACTGTCATGTAGTCACTGCATGACACTGGCTCAAAGGACGATGTTACCAGCTTCCTGGCTGACATAATAGAAACGATAATCATTCCGTGGTTGGAGACGCTGTCGTAAATGGCTCGGAATAAAAGTCAATGAAGTCCATACTGAGAATATGAATTCGCTTTAAGTTTGCATCTAATTTTGTTGTTTCCTTTTGTTCTACTGGTTGTGCTGACTGAATCTGCTGTGTTGCAACAGGTCTGGCGAAACTATACATACCCATAGTTAGCAGTATTGGTTATGAGGCTTCTGTAAGTTTGGCACAATGTCAAGTAAGTTAAGATGAGACAGAAAAAAGACCTCGACTTCCGAATAAAATTTGTTACGACAAAGGTTGTGACTGTTTCTTCAAAATAAGGTGAGTTTACCTGTCAGTTCGGACCAACCTCTGATTCAAACCAGTTTGTGAATTGCACAATCCATTAGCAGAAAACAAGATTTGTGCCAGGAGGCCATCAAACACAGCGCTATTATACGCTAAATAGTGACCCGTCAGTCAAGGGTGCCTTGTTCAATTAACAAAAACAGATGCCATAAGGGTTTGAATCTAACATCCTATGTATCTGGTCAGAAAGAGCCCCACAGTTGTACTCACTCGAGTTCGACTACCATTCTGAGTTAATCAATTAAACAAACTATCCTAAGGATTGGTTTAAGTGTTAGAACAGTAACGCGTGAGTAGACTATGACAAATGAGGAAAGATCGGAATCCTCTGACTTACTGTAACTAGTCGCCATTGACGAGTCGGAGAAATCTGGCAGAGTTCATGGAAACTTTGCCAGGCAGTTTGACGATCAGGAGCTTCACACGGAGAAATAACAACAAAGCTGTTCCGTGTGCTGCTTGAGATAACAACAAAACGGACGTCAAGAAGTGGAAAACCTCGAGATGACAAAATAAACAGTGAAGAACACTTCAACGAAAATAACTGGCACAATGCTATCTTGTAAAGTATGCATACAGATTTAACGTTAGCATGAACGACTGAAGCCCAGTCAAACCAGCTACAATGCAAAGTTTACTAACCTGTCATCAGAATTACGATTCATTTGGGACTGGGAAAACGCCACATTGATCAAATCGATAGGTTGATTCGTGGGAACAAATCTGGGTGGAATCAACGAAAAAAATTGATAATTAAATAGATCACTAGCAGCCGTTGGAAAGTTAAGGGGACGCAGTACAGAGATACCCCCAAAATCGGTGAGTAGTAAACCTGGTTGTTTACTTTCCAACATTGCGGAAGACAGATCAAATTTTCATTTGTTGTACAGTCTAAAATCAACGAACGGGAATAACCGACCAATCGGATACTGATTGGGAGGATAATGACCACAACGACCAAAGCACGCGTTACTTCAAAGTGGTGTAGTATTTCGCAGTATGTGACAATTTCCGGAGTAACATAATCCTTGTAGCCAGAAGCTTTTTAAACTGTACGACAAAAAATTCCATTTACGCGTTCACAAGAACAAGAGGAATATTCACGTGAATAAGTCGTTAACTGAACAAATAGTAACATTATGTTCATAGATTCCACGTCTAGATAGACTTTCTGGTCAGCTCGATTTACATTTATACGAGTCGCATTATTACACACTAAGATAATCACAGATTAGGTGTTAAGCATTGATATAACGTTTCATTCTATGTCCTATCAGCAGTGCACACCACCGTTCAGCTGACTTGTACAGTGATCGTGATGTTTACGCACCAGGCCGTGATTACATCGCCGCATTTAAAGGCCCAACCAGAGTAACTTGTGAGTAAAACTCGTCAGCAACATAGCGAGTGTTTAATAAAAATGAGGCGCAAAATTGTGCACAGGCACACAGTGGTAGTCACACATGAATATGACACCTAAATTATTATGTACTAGATCCCATCATTAGGGTGAAACTTAGCAGTACCCAATGGCGTTTCAGGGTGAGTTCGGAATTTCACTCACAATAAACGTGGAAATCGTTGTAGAGTGAGTGATCCACTACTTAGCTATCAATATCTATACTACTTCATTTCGTATAAGTAGCCCAAAATCATAACACATCTTACGGCGCACTTACCGGACTAGTGGGTGCTAGAGTCTGAGAGATACAATCACATCGTTCGAGGAGGCCGTGTTCAAAATACGACGCAACCCAAGTACAACACTCCGCGACAATGGAATTACCAAAAGTTTAGCTAATGGGCACAAAGTAATGTCTGACAAGTTATATCGGTCACAAGCAAGCTCGTACACCTATCCACCCAACTATGGGTGGGTAGGTGTACGAGCCTGAACCTGCTTGGAATACGCAGTCTCATTTTTCAGTGACCTTTGACTTACAATTTTCTGTGTCAATTGCGAAACATCTACTTTCCCTAGTTCTCAGACACTGTGGTGCTGAACACATTCTTCCATCATCAAAGTAACCTATTGAGTGTATCATTCACGGACAGGACACACTAAAATGAATGCTTGGACTGCGAAATACCCGCTGACCAACAGTCTATGAACGTGGTTGCACAAACTACACGCCAACCCTGTTAGTATGGCATGCAATTGGATTGACAAGGGTATGCAATTAAGCCTCCGCGGAAAACTCGTCAAAATGAGGATAAACTACTTCATCCTTTGACGGGCAATTCTCCTAGTATTCCCCGTTTCCCGTTCATTTTGATCAAGCACGTTGATTGAACACTCAGAAATAGAGGATAAAAATCTGGACGCAGAATTCGGTTGCAGATTGCATCCTCATAATCAGTTGATAGTTGGTCAAATGGTCATATTGGAAAATTGCAAGTCTTCGAATAAGTTGATTAATGTAAGTTCCTTAGCCGAATGAATAAAGTAAACTAAGGAGATTGTTTGCCTCACACTTCACCCAAATTAGCTGGAAATTCCTTGCTGGGTCATTTGATCAAAAAAATACTCACCTGAAAAACGGTTTATTTTTCAGGATTTCCCTGAAAAATAATTTGATAGTAAACGTTACTTTTTCGCGTCATAACATCTTAGAACTCGACTTTAACACCTGTTCCTTCGTTATCTTCTGATTGGCTCACTCCATTTTTACACCACCAATTGAAGTGAGATTCTAGAGTGTTAAATGAAAGTTAAGTTCTTCTATATTCTCCCGAGGTGTTTGGAAATGCTCTATTCCGTACTACGCATCCACTATTCATATATGGTATCGTGTGTTAACTACTTCAAATTTCAGTTGACCACACACACATTACCACAGATTCACTGTCCAAACCTGTGGTTTAACATAAGCTCATATTGTTCCGCTTAGCTTCTGTAGTTGGACACATTCCCTGGTGTGGGGAAAAGTGAAACAGACTGCCTTTGTAACAGGAATTTTTACTAACACGCGTTCATTGTATATAAGTAGTGTACATGCCAACTGTAAGTAGCTAACAAATTTAACTAAAATACTTCTAGCGGCGTATTTCTGATGTTGGCCGGCTGATCAAACCAAGACAAAAAGAAATTTATAAAGCCGGAAATCGAATACGCGACTGTATGATTGGCATTTAGCGTAGTTGTCAGTGAGCTATCCCAGGTATTAATATATATGTTGGTTCCATAAAGCTGATTAGCAAGTTCAAAGTCTTCCTAGCTTGTTTTCATGTACACACGCAAGCGGAGAGTTCGGTCGGACTACAAGGACACCGGTGATGGATAACATGCGACGCTGCCTGGTTTGAGTTAACATTGCAGACTAGGTCACTCGAGTGAAACAACTCACAGACACTTCGGTCAAACATAACGACAAAACCAGCAACAATAATAATAACAGTCGTACTGCCAGTCTGGTTTTACGTCTTAAAGCAACGATGTGACAGTTTATCCGAAAAGAACGACACAGTAGATAGTACCGAAAGGAATGAGTGCATGATAGTGCGTACTTACCGGTCACACAAGGCAGCCAATACGGTAGAATCGACGCCCCCGGAAAAGAGCACAGCAAATCGAGCATGTTCACAAGTTGATGAAGCCACACTAAGTGGATCTGCCGTATGACTGCATTCAGTACATACGGCCGAGGCCAGCAAAATGCGATTCTTCATTGCGTCCAACAAAAGCTCTAGGAACCGCAGAGAAACTTCCTCAATCGATGATGAGGCAGAAATTCCCAAGTGTGTTGACAGAGACGAAGAAGATAAAATACAGCTAGTTTGTTTCACGTCCAAACTACTGATACTGTATGGTGAGGTGGTATGCTCAGCTGTCCAAGGATAGAGGAGAAAATCCGAGAAACACCAAACTCCACTTGATCGGGAAAATTGGCCCACAAATAATCCAACTGCGGGTATCTCGATCCAGTCGTCCTGAACGGTTAATCAGAACAAAAAGTATGTATTGAATCAATGGCCATATTCTTTATTAGCACAAACAAACGGACAACGAACTGAGATGGGAAAACTCACCACATCCGTAGTGTTGGTAGCCTGCTCAAGAAAGACGCTTGAGATCACGGTTAAGCTCAAACCGGCAGAGGTTGTTAAGTTATGAGGACGTCTACCCACCAACGAACGACGACCAAAACGATCTCGTCCAAAATAAATTCTGCCGCTAAAAAGCTATAGATACAAAAAAAATGCAACATACAGAAAACTATTGAACCGTTCCAACGTGAATCATCAAACGGATGTCATGTGTAATGCATTCGCAAGACAGAATTCAACCATAGATATGAGTCATTCAAAATCTATCCCAGAGGAGTATCCATCGTGAAACGGTCTGCTTGTTTATAATCCTCGTTTTGAAAATAACATTTGGTAGTTTTAGTGCACAGTAATAACAAAAGTTTCAGGGTAATGACTGGGGCGTGAAACTTCATGAAGTGAGCCAATGCAAAACCACAGACAAAATCGACTGTTTCTCTTAATGACAGGTACGTAAACAGAGAATTGGTGTCAATAGAGCATATACGTTTCCACCTCAAATCAGTATAACCTAGAATGTCACATATGTCAAAAGTGTACTTCCAACCAACTTTAAAGCAAATGCGCTCAATGACCGCGCAATATCCACTAACCATTTGGCGAATCATGGTAAGACGAACCCGCCTCATAAGAATTTACTTTCGTGGTGTTTGTGGTTTGTGAATCTGCAGTCATCTGTATAACTGTGAGGTCATCTTGCCAACAGGATTTGTACACTTGTATTGCATTTCGGTTATGTACTCATGCAATAACAAATTCTGTAACTCATTGCAAATCTGTTCCTCTATTAGCGCAATGATGTCAGGTTGCCTGTCCGGCAGAAGCTTTGTGTTATCCAAAAAGACGTACTGAACGATAGACTATATTACACAACCCGCCTACCGATTTCGCCATACATAGTCGGGACTGGGAAAGGTTGCTTTATATTTTAGAAAGAACACTCTATGAACAAGGAAAGTAGTGATAGATTTAACTAAATTTTGCACATCACAGACAGTCCGAGCAGAAACATCCAAACATTGGTTCGAATCGGTACTATGCGGATGAACGGTGCAGAAATAATCATCTTAAATCCCCATGATCCATGGCAGCGTACATTCGCATTCAAACACATCAATAATGCATCACGCCATACGTACTCCGCCTTTGCATCGACTTCACAAGCACATATGGGGAAGGCAATAATAATCAGGCTGATGAAATGAAGTCATAGACAACCATTCTATGAAAGCTAAACTGCTGCATAGTTCTCCTAGAATTCTCTGAGTAACTCTTACTATCTGTATGTGGCTAACAAGTCGCCTAATTATTACGTTGTCTACAGCTGGCAGCTTCCCAAAATTCTCTGGCAAAATTAGTGTGTAGGCTTCAATAGCTAAAAGATAGGCTGGCTAGGTAGCTAACTTCGAGGGGTAGTTCATATGTGCCCTTGCCTCCATTGTGCTATGCCCACACACATCTAAGGTCATACTCTGGTTTATCAGCTTACAACCAATCGCCTAAACGTAGGTCGACGTTTGAATCACAGCCTTTAAATGTTATAGAACTGTGAGTGCAAAACCTCATACAATCACTACTCAAAGAACATCGTGATTGGAGATGGTCCATTGGGATGGGTCCATTACAGTTTCTAGAAAATGAATAGGCTTGTTTAAACATGCAGCTGAATACATGCATACACAGCTAATAGGTTTGGCATTGTCTATCTTTATCGGCTACGCTTCTCATCGGCGTAGCAAAGCCGCCCAAAAAGGTTAACTTGGAGCATAATGAAGCGGTATTTTGTTGCAAAATATGATCCCAATTGACCAAGATTACTTTGACCTTGAAAACGCACTCCTATTTTGCTGCTCACAGCCTCATACATACACAAATCGATCAGTGACCTTCGTAGCCACACGAGTAAATTTGAGGAAAATTGCAGTGTCACAGTCTGGCAGGAAGATTACGTATTTGAAACCGTGTTATAAAGGACAGTGTTGAACGGAAAATACTACTCAACAACAAGTGTGCCTCATGGAAATTGACAAAACAGTAACATCCACATTGAGCATCTCCACAGAGAGTGAAGCGATAGCAGTCAGATGGCGTGCGCAAATGTGCATAGCGATTTCATCTCGGATGAAACTGAATAAGAACAAAAAATACGTCCAGTTTTAATGAGCATCAATTTCGATGCGAAATACATTCGACTGGTATTTGTAGACCTTGATATGAGATACGGTAATACAACAGTAAGCTAACAGAGCTTGTACGTGTTTAAATAACAAAGATCTGTCTTAGCAGTTTCACAAGCGCAGACTGATTCTTCAAGTTAGGAAACTTAGATTACTTTGGCGTCCATACGGTATCCGTAGTCGTCGTCTCGCCCTCTCACGCGCCCCAACACGTGACAAGCTGTCTAGTCAAAGTGACGCTCAGCTGCTAACCTATTCAGACAATGCAACCTCTCCTGATCGGACAAATTACGTAAGTCGCTTGCAATATTTCAAGTTAGCTTATCAACCACCACGACTACAAAACAAACCCACCAATTATCCTAACAAACTAACTGACTGTTCACATGTATTTGTCCGTTGTGATAAGCTCCACGAATCCCTACAGCCAGCGTACAAACGTCTGTATCGTGTTCTGAATCGCTCGGACAAACGTTGCACGTTGGATGTCGGTGCGCCTCGCAAAAACATATCGATCGATCGTCGCATTCCAGCGCGATTACTGGAGGAATCTACTCCAAGTGACTCGCATACACTAATGAAACAGGTTTCTACAAGACTAAGTCCGGTCGATCAGTACGTTTTCCAGATCGACTTGTGGTCGCTCTTTCACCATAACCTCACAGCTGCTGGGAGGCTGTGTGGCCGTCGTCTCGCTCTCTCACGCGGTCCATCACGTGGCAAGCCGTATAGTCTAAGTGACGCTCACTCACAACCGCCGGCCCAAAAGCTCTTTTCCACATCCGAACGTACACACACACGTAGTCACCATCTGCACACTCAGTCAATTGGAACGCTCCAATTGGATGATCCAGTGCGGTCGTTAGACAAGCACGCATGATTCGGTTGGACCCGGATCAGAACAGAGAACAACACAATGGAACAGGACAGGACACGGTCCAGACGAGTGCCCCTGCATTAAGCTTGTACATCAATCCCAACAATAAAGATCCAAACCATTGACTTGACCTTTTTGTTGATTATCACTGGGATATCGTTATCTGTTAGTGGGTACTCAAGTTATCACAGTTAAGAGTTCCACTACATAGACCACAAGCTCAACGCTCACAATTATAAGATCGTGGACAGATCAGTGTTCACTCAAGTTGCAAAACACAAGTGCTGAAGGTTTGCGATGTCAAACTCCTCTTGAACACTAACCATCGATGATTGCGTCCAACGCACACGCATCGGATTAGATCGGCGAGACAGATGTGTGGGTTAGCTTTTGACTGTACGAATCAAACAGGTTCACTAAACCAAACCTTTAAATTTCATGGATTAAATCATACAGTAGGGATCATACAGTAGGATCGTAAAACGACCGTTAACCGAGTCGTGTACTCTTTACCGAGACTTCGGCTCACTGATATTACACAAGAGGCGGTTGACTAACGACACCATGGAGACCAAGTAAAGCAGTCTTAAAATATAGGGTTCCAAACCAACGTTGTCTCTAACTAGAAACGTTATGGGGTATGGCATGTAAGCAAACTAACTGACGTGTGTCGTCGGTTCTTTACAGATTCGTCCGCCGAAACAATCCGTAGGGAATTGTTATCGAACATCATGCAAAACGTTAACATCACAGCCAGTTGCGCTTGTAGACTGCGTGTATCTTAAGGAATTCGAGTACACGCACTCTCCCATTCTCCAATTCCTCTCTTTTGCTCCTACTATTATGGATTCATACTTCATCTTGGTTTACAAACACACTTCACGACACTGTTCCACAGCAGTCAAACACCAAAATCAGTTTGCGATACATTGCTTTCAAAGACAAACGATGATTATACAACAGACAATAATACATTGTGGGAGCTGACATCATTTTGTTGCACCCATTATGACCAAAATTGTACAAAAGTCACTTCACGTGATCAAAGATACAGCGGCGGGGAAAATGGATTACAACCTACTTACCTCAAGCAGTATGAAAGCGTATGGCCCATGCAATAAACCAAATTGACGAACTATTTCCTCCGGAGATGACGTATCCTTTAGCAAAGATAACAACACTTCAGCATCGTTATTAGACTGATCTTCAAAACGCTCAGAAATTTTATCATCCACATGAGAATAAATTTCTCCATTCCATAGCATGAGATAACTTAACCCGGAGATCACATTATCGGCCATCAGGGGTTGCTCCATCACAATAGTCCCACGCTGAGATAAGACGGAACCAAGGGCAAACAGCTCACAAGAACCGATCGAAATCCATCGGTAGGAGCATAAATCAGGTCCTCGATGCAACAATGTGGAGAAATCGAGTCCAAAAACAGATTGTATACATTCAAGATTGGCCTCTTTGAATGGACCCTGCCGAACCAATGAGAATAAAAGAGAATGATGCGATGACGACATTAAGAATCAGGATGTCAACCAAAAACGTCCGGCCAGTGACAGGTTCCCATTGATTAATGGCGTAAATTTTTAACGAATAGTTACGAAGACAAAATGGTGGAGACCAAATCATCCTGACTCAAATGCTTTAAATGCGGCACGATTAGTCTGTGACAGATTTTGGAAATGTTAATGGATGCATGGGTTTCGGTAGATTTTTTCGTCATTGAAAGATGAAAAGCACTAACATACTCCGAGACCTGTATCAAGCAGCCAGAAAAATTGAAATCATGAAAACGAAGTCATATGCTTCAAATAGTTCTGTCGTGATAAGAGTCACATTGAGCACGCAGCTGGACTTTGGCTATTTTGAATACTTCCATCTCTGTAGACAATTTGACTATATCAAATCTGAGTCAGTGAGTTGAATGGATCTTTCCTCTTCATTGCTAAACCGACTGGGGCAGTAGAACGTTGCATCCAAATCGACCGTTCTCAAAATGGCTCAGTGAGACGTTTTTAATTGTCACTATATAGCCAAAGGTGAGTGATTAATCGTGCTCATCCCCAGACAATGTGCTTGCGTAAGTTGTTATACTTTTCGGTCAACATGTGCCAAAGACCTCCGTCAGTGAAGTAGGAGGATTACAACCAACTCCTGAGACGACTGACAATCCACTGATCGCTCCATCACGGTAGCCGAAGAATGTTGATTTCAAACTTACCAGAAGCTGGTGTACGAAACACCAAGGTGATCATGAGATCCAACGAGTGTGGAATACGGATGAATGGACGCCATCTCACGGGTGTAAAAGACACTCGATGACTAGTGACACTCAAAAAGCAGAGGGAGTGGTGCATGGACAACATTACAAACAATGGACTATTGTCGGTGAAGTTTCAGACGACCACAGCTGGCTTCTTCAAAGAGATATTCACACAAAATAAGTTATTAAGAAAACCTAAGCTAACGAAGACGTATTACGTATTCCAAAGCACCAGACATCATACCGATGGAGGCTTATAATAACCTGGGAAATCTGTAGTTTACTTCACTTCCATGAGGGCCAGATTCATGAAATAGAGGCCACGAATGAAGATTTCAAATTTAACCCTCTTTCGGAAATGGATAGCGTGTAGACAAACGAAGTATTTCTATCACGTATAACATCTAGTACAGCACACGAAGATAACTGAGGCACGTTTAAAAAACTAAATGTGAATCTGGCGGAAATCTCAACGACAAAAAAAGATCATCCCACATGGCTTACCACATCGTCGGGAACAGGAATGAGGGCTATTCCACACATGTCGCGCCACCAAAATCAGAAACTGTCAATGAACACGACGAAATAGACTTCGAAGGAGAAAGCATGCGAAGATACTCAACGGAGGTGTGAAAGAATGATCTGAAATGAAAGCACACACTAACGAAGATCACAGTCTTTACTCAACTTCAAACTGATTACACAATCCCATTTTCAAATCTTACGGATAACAGGAACGACAGTTAGCTAAGTTACAAAGCAATGCCCAATTCAATAAAGACAACTTCAAATTAATGGACTGAGCACTGAGCATGCCGAATAAATGTTCAACATTAGGTGCCCATTGCAACGATACTGGCAATCATTGACAAGATTAAAACCTCAAGAATGAAGTAAAAGCACAACAATTACATGCAAAATGGTCTAGTCTGCAAGGCTGTGATACGCCGAAATGCGTGTGGTTAACTGGTCACACAAGCTGAATGGAGTAGGCTAACTAAGTTTGGACCAAGAAGAGTGAGCGCAACGTTCTACTGAAGAAGCTATCGGGAAGCTTGGGAACATCAATTTACAGGCCGTCGCAAGGGCGTTTAAAGAAAATTCTGACACTTGGCATGTTAGTGGATAAAGATTGTGTATATTAAAAATTCAATAATTCCTGTTTCTCTCCGAGCATTGATCAGTTTCATGCAGATCACCCATCAGCAGAAATGGTATCCGATCAATGGTAAGATCTAGACAAAACCAAAAGGCAGGAAAATACTGCGACAATTTTGTCCCCGCTTGTTCTGATCATTCTAATGTGTTCTCACACCATAACTAGAAAATTCAAGGCTACATAACCAACTAATGAAAATATCCCGGTCAATCCTGACGGTCCATGAAGGAGAACGGAGACAAGCGACAGAAGTGTTGGAATAGTGTCTTGCGTACCACACGAAGTCAAACAAAACGAAAACGAGCTCAAGTTGCAGGCAAAGCCATGCATAAAGGACAATGGCCACCCGAGTAAACAGACGAATGAACCAGGTCACAGAAGTTCTGATTGAATCGTGTCCAAAAAGCAGGATAACCGAAACCTTTGTGCCCCAAAATTATCTAAGGTGTAAAAAATCGGAAAAGAGAATTCATACGTACATAAGTGAAATATAATTTGTAAGTCAACAACCTACCAGCCAGGTGTGGCGAACAGGATGCGTTGATGTTGTGCTATAAACAGTAATCACTATCAAAGATAGCAAAATATCAATGATTCGGGTTGATGTCTACCTGAGATGCAACAAAAAAGAAAAATGGAGACACGAGCGTCATCAGCAAGACAGTTTTCTTGCGATTTTCATTGCCCCGGATAATTAGGTGTATTTAATTCACAAACAATTCAGCTAATCAACGGCAACATTTACACTATTGTCCGATTAGCCGCAATTTAGATTATAGTCTCCTGCTGTCCGCTCTGTAAGTCACGTAGGTCCCAGCTCGTGAGAGGAACGCTGCCTAGAGTGGATTACCATTTGATAGTTGACCTCAAGTCACCACGCCAGATCATGTCTACCTTGCACTTTAGGCCAGTTGACCACAAAAACATCAGCCGAATGCTCGGTAACGAAAGTTCTGCAGAATAAAACTCTAGGAACCGGAAAGCTTTTAGTGGTTTCACGATGAGCATAATCTTAAACAAAAGATAGTCAAGCGTGAGCGAGTACTTCACTATAGGGTAAATTCGTATTTAAAACAGTTACTTTGCACACGTACATTATGGTTGAGCACATGGCAAGTTAACGTAACATAGTCTACATTTAACTAGGTTTTCACTGCATCCACGAGGCGTTTATTGTCGTATGATGTGCAAAGCCGAATGTGGGCTGAATACTGTTTGGCTGCTCAGAGTTGGGCAATATCAGTGGCAGCAACCGGGCTCAACCTCACAACAGTCGCTAATATTCAGCTGATATGATTGAGTGTACACCATATTAAAGAAAGTGTAAACTCTCTTCCACAGCATTTTAACCTACACTCAAAAAAACTGATGTATTTCTCTTAAGTTCAATCCGGCATTCATCATACAAAGCAGACTACCTCCTCTTCGAACGACTCCAATTTCTCCACTACTAGTTATGATGTTATGTTTTACTACTACGATGTGTGTTGCCCTTTTCATTACCAGCTTTCAGTATAACGATATTCAAAATAAGGATATTTCGCAACTCTATACTCATACCAAATTTTAGATGCCCCTTTCTGAGCGTGATTATTTTAAAAGACAGTGATTCGAAAACATAGTTACTGATAGTACCGTAATTCGCAATTTCTACAGGGCACGATACTAGTCAGCCATAACTCGAGTGTCCATTCTAAAATTCCCCGTCCATCTGGTTGTCCAACTTGCAACCCGCAAATTTGGCAAGGGATACGTGCTCAACTTGTGCGTCTGACAAAACATCTACAAACCATCGTACATAATTTCAGGGTCATCAGCAGTATGCCTAAACGCTTTACCAGGTTTTCCACCGAATCAACTTGCGTCCATTTTGCACGTCGTGTGCGTCGCTGTATAGTTGCAAGTATCAGTTCACCTGAGATCGTTACATATGCACACTACCATCATCAATTCACCCCAAATCCAGCTGACGTCCTTGCATCCTGGACAGTGTTCACCAGCCTAGCCTACTCGAATACGGAACCCAGTAGTCAACGAGACCGAACTCACCAATCCAGATCTTGAATATTCGCGCCACACTGTCATCGATATAACCACTCAGCGTCTGGCTTTATTTGATGTTCACGGGTCAGCATATCTGGCGGTTGTGATTCGCTCACTCAATCTTTTCGAAAACGACACCGCCTCTAGTTATAAGTAGTACAGTGTACACCTGAGAATCGACGTCCTAACGACTTATACCGCTAACGCTTATCACAACAGCGACCATCAACACCTTCCTCAAACGAGATTCAATATGTGGACATTTACGTCAAGCTTCCAAAACTGACAATTTTTCAGACCTGGTAAAGTGCTCATTATCGACCTTTCGTCACGGCAAACAGCATGTATCGTAGTGTACCACGACGCTCCGAAGCTTTTTTTGATAAATTTTATGTACGTGCGTCTATCGTATGGGAATTTTCAGACCGAAAAGTTCTACATTTTTACATCAAGTTTCAAGAGCATGGCAGTTAGATCTTGGCCTACGTCATCGCGATATGAAAACTCGTTTTTGGGGTACGCTTAACAGTTGTAACTCCTCTGTAAATTGACTAAACCGTTGAAAACTGGAAATCTTCATCTTTCAACTGAAGTATGTTTTATACTTCGTTCGGGCCATTTGCTCCCCAAATGTCTGGTCACATTTTGTACACACTGGAATGTCTAAACACGTTAGTTAAACCTCCGAAAAACTGATCATAAATTCTCCTTGCACCCCTACCTTCCAGCCTACGGCTGACATCTTATCTTGATTGCAGTTTTACAAACTGCACTTCGCTCGTTTCATAGTTTTCATACTGTAGACGCCTAGCGACTTAGGGCGTTGTATAATAATGCTACCTGTATCGAGTGCCTCTCAGCACCTAACAGCCACACGTCGATCTCAATGTTGGAAGATAAATCAACTAACAGACATCAAGAAATAGTCCACATGTCTCCGCCTCACACAGACACATTAAGTTGGTTTACCAAGCGCCATCAGTGACGTGGCTCACGACTGTCCCTGCACACGAAGCTCGTCTAATTACCGTTAGACCACATCCACACGTAGGCTCCGTCCACAATTACGTGCTTGATGAAACGACGGCTTCGAAAGTATGAAAATTAACTACGCTGCCATATTAGCCAGCCAGCACAATGAGCCCAGAAGGCACATAATACACACTTTGGGTTAGTTACATTTTAGACTAGCCGTAGGACATTTTTAGAGGTCAAAATTCCTCTTGATTGACCCTGCCGCACTCTTCCTCGTGAATCCATCTAACTAGACGCCTGTTTGTGTTGTTCTCAGAACCTGCGTCTAAAAGTACTACTTTCTCCATCCTACCTCCCTCAGTCATTGAACCCCACTCACCTGCCCGCACTCCTATTGTTGTCTGTCAGTCTCATCTCCCTCACCCCTGTGAATACGGCCTTCTTATGGACCGTTATGAAACTGCCACCAACTAAGCGGTCTGTCCGAAGATTGGTTATTTAGATACACATTAGGCCGATCTGATCGCATTTCGTCGGTTCGTCATTGCCTGTCAGTCGCCTGTGTTTGTACTTGTCGTGGTTTTTGGACCCTTGACGGCCCATTGCGGCCAACCACTATATCTTATTCCACGAACGCAAACTAATTAAGGTTTGTTTTTTGTAGCTGACTATATTGTTTACGTCAATAGTAACACGGTTTCCAGCGCCTTGACTTGGTTTTGATATTTGGCGTCGTTGGTTATACGTACGTCACTCAACGTTCGTCGGAAGAACGTACACTGGTGAAGTAGCAAAAGTGGGGAGCCCTGAGGTCTTAGGCTTTTCGTACATGCAACCAGGGCATCAGGAATGTCACAAGATAGTTGTCCATGCGTTGATAACTTCCGTTATGTGGTCAAAAGTTGTCCAAAGTCAGCGTTCCAAGGGAGGCTTGTGTAGTGAACAACGATCTTGTGGCTTTCCAAGGAATCTTGGCTGAAATCGCGCACCTCCGCCCACATGTTCTGTGTACATGGTTTTATATATGCTTGTAATAGGGGGGCCCGCCATGAAATCGGCCCAACTTTCTTCAGTCGTGCAACCCACGGCAAGCAGCGGATGCCCGCACTGCCTACTAATCTAATTCACAAGGTCGTTCTGCTCACACCAGTTCGATTGTGATTTTAAGATGATTTTTGATTTGGTGTTTCCGAGTGTGTTCGAGTGAGCGTGAGTCGGTCTCTGGTTGTCGCCGTAAGGCTCCAGAGTGTGCTAGAGCTAAATAATTCTTAAACTTCCAAACAGTGTTTACATACAAGGTTTTGTTTTCAAATCTTGTTGCGTTCTCTTGTCTCGGTGCCCTTTGGGACTACAGTACGACTGTTCTACAGCAAAGCCATTCTAAACAGTTAACAGATGGGGATGAAGTGCAGTCCCACTTATCCACTAGAAGCAGCCCAGATGACGTTAGGTAGCACATGGTGCTGTACGAAATATTCCGGAATGCGTCAAGTGGCTTCAAAATAAGAAGTGCTTCCACAAGACTGAAGTGGTCCCGTAAAGTTGGTGTCAGATAACAGGAATTCGCACCAACAACGATGAAGAGATAGGAATTGAAATAGAAGCTCGTGTTTCCAAGACTAAGTAGATCTACAGTGATTTCAGTCTTTCCTGGTGTCACATACATTTCTCTGTAACCTAAGAGTGTGCATATGTCAACTATGAAAACGGCATGACTCTACAGTTGCGAAACAAAGCCTCTTAGAGTGGAGTTAAAGCGCCCTTGGATATTCGATAACTGATGACGGTGGTATTATAAGACATACATTATCATCATCATAGACACCAATACATCAGTGGTTCACACTGATGTTAAACTGTCACAGATAAGGCATACACCAGTAGTTTCCTCCACATTGAAGCTCCAGTGCACAACTCCGATGAAAAAGTTAACAGCTTTCCCACACCAGGCATCATGCTGACTCCGACACAGCCACACAAAGAATTCCGAACACGAATTACTTGACGGCGATTCTGAATGCAGAATGCCAAGCTTCTTCTGAGCCCACTTAATCCAACCCTATGTAAAGCGTAGCCATCGATGCTATCTTCTTGTTCCGAAATACCAGGACGTAGCTAATTCACGATAATGCCCACAAGTGCTAGTTGTTTGAGAGCAATATATCTCAACCCCCAGATTTTGTTAAACAGACTGAACAGGTTGGCTTACAGTCAATCCAAACCTTGAAAGAATGATTCAGGACTTATGTTGAGGATAAACACTATGCCGATCCTGTTGGAGTTCTCGATTTGATGGCAAGTAGATTGGGGGCTTGGGAGCGTTTGGTCCAACGTTCTGAAATGTCCTAGGGGTGCCGAACAGCTTTGAAATGTGGGCTGAGGATTGACGGGTGTGGGGATATCCTTTGGTGAGTAGGTACTGTCGTCAACCTCACTTTGCATTCCCAGCTCCTATCGCGATGGCATCTTACATTGACAGGAGAGGCGAATTTCGAAAACCCGCGTCGAGAAAGGTGTCTTACCATCAAAACCTACAGAACAGGCGAGACGGAACATGATTCATCCAGATAATGTACTTAAACCAACCAAATTTCAACGTTGTTTTGCTTAGGGCGCACAAATTCGGCGACATATGTACCGATGAACGTCGATACGCGGAACATTTCGCGTGGACGTAGAGTGTGAACGATTGAGTCTGACTGAATTATTCGCGGTTCGCTATGACTGTCTTCCATCGGCAAGCGGGAAATGTTGCGTATCACTTGATCATACCGGTTTAATATACCTATCGAATCAACTCGAAAACCGTCAGAGCTACTGATTCTACCGACAGGACCATCTGAAGTGCAGCCATTACAAGCAGGTCGCAGTACAATCCCAACTTAGTTGAGAGCGACTGTAGTGAAAACTTACCCAAACCCCGACACAATAGGTAATCTAACAACGGTCCAAACTGACGTTGGTTTAAGGTATAACATCAGGATTGAACAAACAGTTATTATGTTACACCTTTCGTTATTCGCCAACCTCCTCGCTCCGTATTGCTCCAATCGGATTACGGCTTGTGGCGTTGTATGTGACATTGATATCAGCTAACGACACTTATTTCCGTACTACTAGTGTGTATCAACAGATCCGTGTTCTTTCTTCATTAATAACAACCGTTTGCTGAAAGCAATCCGAAGCACGTGGGTTTCAATCCAAATACGACTTCTAGAGATATATGAAGTCCGTAATTCCAAGCACTGCATATACTCGTAAATCTGCACACAAAATCTTGACGCACAAAACGAACGAAAACCACGTTAAAGAGAATGGCCATATACATCAGCTATAGCCGTAATAAATCTGTTGTCTGTTCGTATCGTATTGCAAGAAGACGACAATGTTGTTATAAGCAAGTGGATGAGATTGTGCAGTTTTTCTCAAATAAATAGAAAGTAGTATGTGCAGTATAAGTTGGCACGGGACGTTAATGAAACCACACCTTGGAATGAAGTATTCCAATGCGTTCCTTCGATTAGCTTCCTTTCAGTCCTTCCGTCAAGAGAAGTGCTGAAACACCTTTTGAGAAAAACATCCATTGTGGACACCGTCATGGTCAAACAAGGATGAAAGGTAACCGATTCTACAAATAAACTGCTAATATCTTAAACACTTCACCTTGAGCAGCTAGCTTGAGACCAAAATCTGCAAAACTTCTTGATGTAAATTTGTCCAACCGACTCCCAGTTCATTTATAGAGATCGGGACATCTGAAAACTGGATTGGTAACATCACAGCCAATCACGTGCAAAAGTAATGTTGAATCAAGGCGTCGGCAAACTAGAGAACCTGATGGCGATAGATGATGGGTAAGTACGTAGTGAAAGAGTAAAAACGCTCAATTTCCTAAGAGAAACAAAATGCACTGGCGTTGTGTACTGTTCACAGGATAAAGATGAGTTGTACTCATCGAGAAACGAAGAGGTGGCATGTATATCTGCTAGGCAAGGTCTTACAAAATGCATACGTGCGGTGCTCACACACTTTGTTAAAGTAATAGGAACATGCAATTGATGTCAAAAAATCTCCTTCGCTTCGTTGCACAGCTCAACAGAGCTGAACTGTGACTGTCCGATATTTTCTGATGTCAATAGAGAAAGGCTGATAAACACGTTTGTATTGTGCTATTAAGGGGAGTTGATATTCAAATGAAATGACCGTCCGAAAATAAGCGTCCAGGCAGCACCGTGGAAAGAACTAGAGTCCCCTGAAGGACACATAAAATGACCAACCGCCTAGCCCAAACGGTGACGTCTGAACACAAACCCATGAATAAAGCGGATGTCAGTTGTACACCAACGTCAGTCGGAGCATTGAGAGATTCGTTCACGTGATAATTACAGCGCAAGACCAATACACAATTAACCGGTGGACGTCACCGCTGTCGCCAACGTCCGAATGAAGTAAAGGTCGAGGAAATGCTGCCCTGGCTGATACACGTGATAAGTTCGTCCACATTGTGTAATTAAACAAGAAGTAAGTTTGAGAAAAACGCCCCAACCGAAGACACTTGTGACTTACGTGTCGAGCATACCGTACAGAGAAACTCCCCCTCTTACTTACTAGAGCCTGTTACAAGACGGAGGAACATCCGAGGACACGATGATCTCGTGTCCTCATCAACTGTTACCAGCTGCTACGACGAAGAACCGTTCGAAGAGACCTACGCTAAAGAAGTGTGCGGGAGTTAAATCGGTGTAGTCGTCGACATTAAAGTGAATATAGATCAAGAATCTCAAGCCGAGATGCGTGATATGTCTAAAGTCCGTTACCAGTTTGGTAGCTATGCATTGGACATGTTCAACAGCGAGTGTCTCCCTTCAAACAGGCATACAAGATCTAAACGACGTACACAACTAGCGACCTTATATAAACCCCCTAATGTTTACGGAGAAAGCGTGCTCAATCATCTCAGAAGTAGCTGACAGAGACGCACAATGTGCTATGTTGGGGTTAGTGGGCGATTTGCAATTTTGGTTCAGTTAGTCTGACATCAGGATGTCACGGTAAATAACCAACGGGTAATGAAGGACATCGTACCACGATAGCTACGAACAGCACTGCATATTGACTAGGTAGGGAAAAAGAAAAACAATTGGGGTTAACTGTAACGGAGAGAGCGCCGCAATCATGGTTGCTCGCAGGCTTTCAATCAGATATTCCAGCAGACAGACACAAGTTCACGTTCAATTTGCACAGGACGAAATGGCTATTGTCAATCCAGCGTCCAGAATATTTGCACCGGAATGCCAGAGAACAGCATCCGGAGTCGCGACTCTCCCACTTGA